>JABTTQ020000881.1:0-163150 GCA_016081115.2 Rehmannia glutinosa | reverse complement strand
TGAAGGTAGATATTCAGTATCAGTACAGGCGGCTACAACAAGGCTTCTTGTCAGTTGTTCCTAACTTGACCTATGGTAATATTGGTTTGTTTTGTGCAATTATCATCATTGAATTATATGGCTGCTCTGCTACTATTAATATTACTGTTTATCTTACAGCCTTTTTTGTTTTTGTTCAATTCGTCCTACATAATTTTGATGGGTGAATTGGAATACAGTATCCACATGTTTTTGAAGATGATGTTCTGGCTAACATAAGAGGCTGGGTGATGGAGGAGATACCCAGGTCATCTGGTGAGGATCATAACTGGAAGCATGATATGGGAAAAAGGAAAAACAGATTTTGACATGTTGCGCACATACTAACTGGCCTTCTTGCTGTATGCTTGGCTTTCTGGTATGTTCTCAAACTTGCTTTTTTCGGCTTTGTTCTTATCTTCTTTTTGTGTTTTGTATATTTCTTGTTGTAACATTCTTTTGTATGTTGGTGGTTTAGTGGTGGTCAACTAGTTGAAGATGTAACATCTGGATTATCAGCCAAGCAATCTGCGACATCTCGTCATTCTAGTTTTTGGGCTTACACAAACATTCAGAAAGATGGTAATCCATTAATTGATAACAAAGGTGCATCAAACATGGCATGCCCAAAAGCCAGGAGGAAGGTAGGGGTTCGCGACGAAGTGACAGAGACTTCTCACGTGGATGTAGACACTTTGAGAATACACTCTACTGAGAAGGACCCTGTGATAGATCCTGCTTCGTTGGACTCCTGATAGGGATCATGAGAGGGTGTCAGTAGGCAATCACGGGGAGATGAATGTTGAGGTGACGAGAACCTCCTGATAATATGGTTCTTGAGGTTGATGCTGATGAGGCAGAAGCAGATGGTGAAGAAAATGCAATATTAGAGATTTCGTGAGTCAAAAAACAAAACATATGGCAAAATCCCATAGGAAGAAGACATCGAGTATAAATGTGAGAGATGACTTTTCCAGATCGAAGGACAAATCGGGATTTCCCAGATCACGAGGAAAGGGTAGGTCCAGTGAAGGAGTGTCAGAGAATGAACAAGCTTTGACCTCTCCAGGTTCTGGCAGTAGGTCAGTACAGGCACGGAGTGTGAAAGATGGGAGAAATCTTGATTCGAGAAGAGTTTCAGATGCTAAAAAGGGCCTAGGGTAGAAACGGCATTATTATTTTATCCCAGAAAGAGACGACAATGATGATTGCTTCCAAGAATTCAAAGTTGGCTCCAAAGACATTAGTGATTTGGTTAAAAGAGCTGTCAGAGCTGCACTTGCTGAAGCAAGAGCAGCCAATGCTCTATCTTAGCTGTAAGGGCAGCCGGTGATGATGCTGCCAAGTGTTAAGACTGCTGCATTGAGGTCAGTATACTTTTGTTTTTGTTCAATGCATTTTTCACATGGTATGTTTCATACCTATGTTGTTTTCCAATAATTCAGGAATACAGCAAGACAAATGATGAAGAAGAAGCTACGTGATTGCTGCTTCAAAAGCTGCATCCACAGTTGTAGATGCTGCTAATGCAGTTGCGCTCTCAAGGTTGGTAATTATATCCTTCATGAGATACCTTGCTACTGATTGACATTGGCTAATATGTTTGTTGTTATTATTTGCCATGACCATTTATTTACACTATCTATATTTTCATTTGTCCTTTTGCTCATTGTAGAAATTCAAGCAATGTCGATAGTGATTCAGGAATTCAAAGCTGATTTAGCCCGAAATTAATGAAGATATTGCAATTTTTCCATTCCGACAGCTACTCCCTTGCCGGCTACGGGAGAAATTCTGTATCCAGTGTCTTGTGATTCTGGGGAGTACGTTGAAGTTCTTGGTCCGGTACTCCATGAGAAGGGAGTTGATGTCTGCCTTTGCATTGTTAAGCTGCGGTTTTAAGCATAAAGAAACATCAAATACTGTGGTCCTTTATCTGATATTTTTGTTAATCGCCATTAGCTGCTCATCGAAAAATTTGCTGCATTATTTGTGGATCGTGGTGGTATGCAGAGACTCCTTGCTGTTCCAAGAAATGCCCAAACATTTTTTTGGCCTCTCTTCCTGCTTATTTACAATCGGTCAATTCAGGTAAATTTTTGCCTGTATGTCTCCAGTTGCTTCTGCCTGCAATTTGATTTGCTTGCATTAGTTCTCCGTCTGCCCCTTCAGCTTTGTATATTTTTCATATTTGCATCTTGATTTTTCCTGGAACTTTTATCTCAAGCCAGTTTTGATTCACAATATAATTTTACAGGGGATAATGGAGCGTGTTTGTGCCCTTTCCTTCGAATGTAGTCCATCAAGTTGTTGAGTTGGCTCTTCAACTTCTTGCCTGTCCACTGGATCATCAGCCAGAAAGAATGCAGCTTTATTCTTTGCTGCTGCCTTTGTCTTCAGAGCTGTCATCGATAATGCTTCGATGAACAGGACGGTTTGCAGAAACTACTCTCTCTTTTGCATGATGCTGCCTCAGTAAGATCCGTGTACCCTCCTGGGCCATCAAATAACGCAGGATCACTAAATGATCGATCCCTGCAGAGGTGCTGACCTCTTCAGAGAAACAGATAGCTTATCACACTTGTGTAGCACTGCGACAATATTTCAGAGCACATCTCCTCTTGGTTGTGGATTCGATTCGACCCACCAAAAACATTCCGCAGTGCGCCGAAACATTTCAAGGGCAGGCTACAAGCCACTGACATCAGTAATGAGGCAATGGATGCTGTATTTCGTCAAATACAGAAGGATCGGAAACTTGGTCCTGCACTCGCGAGGCGTTGGCCCGTAGTTGACAAATTCTTAGGTTCAAATGGTCATATTACCATGTTGGAGTTGTGTCAGGTGTGATTTAGTATTTTCGCATTGTTTCTGGTTGGTTATTCATCTCACTTCTTCTGTTTTATTAATATATTTGTTTGCATTTATAGGCTCCACCAGTTGAGCGGTATTTGCATGATTTGCTTCAGTATGCGCTTGGTATATTGCATATAGTAACTTTGGTTCCTTATAGCGCAAAACCTATTGTAAATGCCACGTTAAGCAATGATCGGGTCGGGTATAGCTGTCATTTTGGATGCAGCAAATGGCGCTGGTTATGTTGAGCCTGAGGTAACATGTGACACATGCTTTGGGCTTATTTTTGGAATTGTTTTTTATCCCTTTATTAACTTTTTAGTAATATTTATTGTCAAATTGTCAGATTGTTGAGCCGGCATTGAATCTGTTGATAAATCTTGTTTGCCCTCCTCCGTCGATCAGCAATAAACCAAGTCCCAACATGCAAGGTCAAAATGTGTCTTCTACCCAAACTGGAAATGGTCCTGCTATGGAGTCTAGGGACAGAAATACAGAAAGAAATATCCCAGAGCGAGCTGCCAACGTTCCTAGCCAGAACGAACCAAGAGAGCGAGAACCTACTTCTGTGGATAGAGGTAGCTCATCAGTAGTTACGTCGTCATCACAAGCTTCTGGGTTAGTTGGAGATCGAGGATATCTTTAGGTGCCGGAGCAGGTTGTGCTGGGCTTGCTGCACAGCTGGAACAAGGGTATCGTCAAGCTAGAGAAGCTGTTCGAGCAAACAACGGTATAAAAGTTCTTCTTCAGCTTCTCCAACCCGGATGGTAACTTCGCCTGCTGCTCTTGACTGTCTGGGCGTGCTCTAACATGCCGAAGTTCTTCTTGGTTTAGCCAGAGACGATACAATTGCACACATATTAACAAAGCTTCAGGTCAGTGTAGCTTGTTGTACTCAAAAAATTTCTATATTGCTTGAAATGAACCTCAGCTTTATAATTATTTGTTCATATTATCAATTGGATTTTTGTTTTAGGTGGGAAAAAGCTCTCAGAACTTATTCGAGATTCAGGGAGCCAGACCCGGGTGGTGAGCAAAATAGGTGGCAGACAGAGCTCGCCCAAGTGGCTATTGAGTTGATTGGGGTAAGCACTAATTTTTTCAAAGCAATGCTAGATTATGAGAAGGGGAGCTTAACTGCAATAACTGTGTGGATTAGCTTTTATTACAATGCAGTTCATGCTACGATATATTTATATAACACTGGAAAATACATAATTTCTGTAAGTCAATCTGTTGATCTCATAAGCATGAAGTTCATCTGTTGAGTCAACATTGTCAAATTTGGTCCGGTTACAAGATTCATATACCTGTCACTGTATTGATAATGCCAATTTTGCATTTTGAAGGTTGTAACTAATTCTGGGCGTGCAAGTACTTTAGCAGCTAGCGATGCTGCTACCCCGACTTTGAGGCGTATTGAAAGAGCTGCTATAGCTGCAGCTACTCCTATTTCTTATCATTCAAGGTATTCGATGATTCTTGTTCTTGACTTCTCACGCATGTTGATTTTCTTATGCTTATTCTCATCATGTGCACCTTCCTTTGAAATTCAGGAACTTTTACTCCTGATCCACGAGCACCTTCAAGCATCTGGTTTAGCAGAAAGTGCAGGTGCACTTCTGAAAGAGGCTAAGTTGACGCCCTTGCCGCTTTGGCTGCTCCATCATCTTTGGCACATCAAGCCTCCGAGAGACAAGAAGTTTCATCAGTACAAATTCAATGGCCATCTGGACGTGCCCCCAGTGGATTCTTGTCGGATAAATCAAAAGGTTCCCTTCATCAGGATGATTCTAGCTTGAGATGTGATTTAGCTTTCTTGTCTTCAAAGAAGAAACCATTATCATCCTCAGAAAGCCCTTTACCATCAAACAGTAAAACAAATGTAAGTTCACTGAAAGTTTCTGTCGCCACAGATGTTTCTGGAACTCCATCAGTATCTGCTTCAAATCTGGTGGCGACGTAGACTTTCAGACTAGAACTCCGATAGTGTTGCCTTTGAAACGCAAATTGACAGACTTGAAAGATAATGGGTTGGTCTCATCAGCAAAAAGACTCAACACTGGTGAGCACATATTTAGATCTCCTGGTTTTACCACACCCAATACTGTACGTAGAAGTGGTCTGCAGTCCGATGCACACCTATTTTTCTCACCGAGTTCTACTCCAAAGGATCATCAGAGTCGCTTAGTACCAAATATTCGGGTCGCCTGATATTGATGAAAACCAGATTATTACTAGTCAGACTACATCCTCTCAACCTGGACTTTTAAGCGATCCACAACCTTCTGGCTCTGAACGGCTTACGTTGGATTCTCTTGTTGTTCAGTATTTGAAGCACCAACATCGCCAGTGCCCAGCTCCTATTACAACTTTACCACCTCTTTCACTCTTGCACCTCATGTTTGTCCTGAACCAAAAAGAAGCCTTGATGCTCCATCGAACGTGACGCCCGGCTTAGCACACGTGAATATAGAAATATTTATGGGGAATTCATGGACGCCGCATGATCGCCAGTTCGCTTATAGTCGATTCAGACCGTGAGAACTTGCCAGACGATACTAGTGCTCTATTAACTTGTGTTGCTTTTCTGGGAGATTCTTCTCGGTTGCTGCTGGTGGTCATACTGGGGAGCTGAAAGTGTTTGACTCCTAACAGCAATAATGTGTTGGAGAGTTGCACCAGTCATCAGTCTCCTCTTACGCTTCTGCAGTCACATTTTTCTGGGGAAAATCAACTTATTCTTTCTTCAAGTGCGATGGATGTTCGTTTATGGACGATCTTCGGTTTCTGGTGGTCCTAAGCATTCATTTGACGGAATCAAAGCTGCACGATTCAGTAATTCGGTGCAATGTTTGCATCATTACAAGCAGATTCACCTCGCCGAGAGATTCTTTTGTATGATATCCATACGTGTCAGTTGGATCTGACGCTGACGGATGCATCTAATAACCTTCGGTCGTGGCCATGCGTATTCTCATGTTCACTTTAGCCCATCGGACTCTATGCTTCTTTGGAATGGAGTTTTTGTGGGATCGTAGGGGATCGGCCCAATACATCGGTTTGACCAATTCACTGACTATGGTGGTGGGGGCTTTCATCCTGCTGGGAATGAGGTATGGGTAATGTTAAGTTGTTAAATAGACATGTTACACATTGCAATCTTTTTTTTGGATTGTTCTTGTATGTATATATGGATTGAAGGACCTTTTCCTCATTAGCTTACAGTTTGCCATTTTTATTTTAGTTTTAGGGTAAATTACAAAATTCCAGTTATCTTTCAAAAATACAAATATACCCTTGTGATATTACAAGCAGCCCTATGAGATTAATACCCATTCTAACCGAGCTGTTAGAATTGTATTTACTTAACAAATACACTCTATTGAGGGTGTAATTTGTTAGGTGTATTTGTTAAATATAAACAAATATAAAGGGGGTATTCGTAATTCTGAAAGATGCTTTTTTTTTTTTTTTAATAATTTGACTGAAGCTCACGGTATTTTTTTTTTTTTTTTTGTCATTCACCGTTTATTTTCGCTTCTTTCCAATACTTCTTGAATTTTTTAACAGGTAATTATAAACTCTGAGGTCTGGGATCTCCGAAACTTTAGGCTTCTCCGAAGTGTGCCATCCTTGGATCAGACGGTAATCACATTTAATGCCAGCGGCGATGTTATTTACGCACTTGAGGAGAAATCTCGAGACGCCACTTCAGCTTTCAACACTCGTCGTGGTGAAGCACCCTCTCTTTTCCGCTTTCCGCACTGTGGATGCTGTCAATTATTCCGACATAGCCACAATTCCTGTGGACCGTTGTGTGCTCGACTTTGCAACCGAACCGACCGATTCTTTTGTGGGTTTGGTCACCATGGACGCACCAGGACGAGATGTACTGCCCGCTAGGGTGTACGAAATCGGCAGGCGCAAGCCAACAGATCGGCGATTCCGATCCGGATGATGGGAGAGTGAAGAGGAAGAAGACGATGAAGGTGACGATGATTCGATTATGGAAGGAGACCTAGACGGGGACGGTGATAGCGATGACGCGGATGATATGAGCAATGATGATAGCGTGAGTGGGTTTGATGATGACGAGGAAGATGATGGGGATTTTATAATTGATGATGTCGATTTTGATGGTGATGGGATTTTGGAGATTGTGACTGAAGGCGATGAGGACGATGATGATGAAGTTTTTGAATCTTATAGCAGTGGGGATGAGGATGATTTGTTGTGATGGAAGGTGGTAGAAATCGGATTTTCGGCAAAAGTAGTACGAGTCTCTAGAGAAATAAGGTGGTGTTTTCATCTCTCAACCCTAGGATGAAGGAGAGAGGCCATGAATGAGTTGTTCCAAGATTGTAGGAATAACAAAGTGAGATGTAATTAGATTATAGGTAACTGGTTTCAATGTTTCAAGGGAAAGGAAATGTTACTAGAATTTTTAAAGATTGTTGGAAAAGTACTTAAATTTTGATCTGATTTGTGTTTGTCTTTCTTTTAGTTTCACTGTACTCCAGTTTGGGCCATCTTCACTTTTTGTTTTGCATTTCTCGAATGAGTTCCAGTTAAGATTTTTTGTCTTGGATGAGTTCTTAGAGGGTGTTTGTGTAAGCTTACAAGTTATTCGAAACATCTTATAAAATTTTGAATGCTTAAGTTTGACTTTTTTTTTGAAAAGATCTTATAAACTCTTTCATTTTATTTTATCCAAAACACTTGGACGACTTATTTTCAATATTAGCTATGATACTATTCAAGAAATCATGATTGTGCACTCGTTCTACACATTTAACTTGTGTATTTTTCTATCTAAAATTATGCCACTCTTGAGATTAAGATTAATTGGAGTATCAGCATGTTACATGAATGAGCAAACAAGTGTAGTACAAGGACCATATATATTAAGAGTTTTACAATCACATCAAAATACAAAGATATTTATTGGTTTCATTAATGTTAGTATTTTGTTATGACGTGTAGAGTTGTTAAGAAAGAAACAGTAATTTTAATAAAAAACAGAACAAAGACTGTAAAAAGGAAGAATACAAGTTAACTGGAATTACAGATGGCAGGCTTCTTGAGAAAGCTCAATTCATTAACTTTGTTCTAACCTAACACATTCATACAGGAATCAAGTAATGTGCTTTCTTCAAGAAACTTCAGTGACAATCTATTCCCAGCTAAATTCCAGCTTTACATTATTTCAGACCCATATGGCCATATAGTGTCAGGTGCATAAACATTCTACCATTTTCTTTTCTTTAATAATAAATAATTATTATTATTATTCATTATTGAAACATACCGAGAGAAAAAAAAATCAGAATATACACTATTTATTCACTTTCATTTTCACATCTACTCATTTTTTTCAAAAATAAATAAACAAAATAAACTCACCAATCATTATTACATATTTTCTTGCAAATTCTACTATTTACCCACTCACACATTTTCAATCATCAATCATTAGTTTACATTGATCGCTTACATTTTCATCTCATATCAAAACGCACTCTCATAATTCATCATTTATCTTCCAATTTTTGTATCACTATTTCTAACCAAAAAAATCGAAATGAAAATATATACAATCGCTTCCTGAAAGGGTACTTATGTCAGAAAACATTTCTGGAAACAAATGCTAAAATATGTAACACTCATCAATATCATTTATTGTGTGGCTACTTCAGTTACAAGATTCATAGTATTTCTTACATCTTGCATTAAGAAAAACATGTAAGATGTAACGATCTGATTAAGCCCTTGATCAAAATATATTTTTCTTTATTCTGAAGTGCTTCACAAGTAGCCTGTGTGGCATATAGATGCTTGAATCAATTTGTCCTTTTGCTCTTCAATCAATGCTTCTAGAAAATCTTCTTGATTAAGGCCTGCCAACTAAAACACCATATGATGCGCCATAAAAAGGCGACTTAGTCTCGTTAAATAACTATAACACAGAACAGTACAACAGAAAGGAGGCTTGTCTGCCTACAATTGTGTTCATGAAGCTATATAGCAGGATAACAATAATAACTATTATGATTGCACGTTCAACGCGTTTTAGCCAATCCAGCACGGAAGATAATTTGTTTAGTACTTTGGGACAACTGGATGATTTCTAACATGATGGGAAAGTTTCTTCTGGGATTGAACTTATGTTTGACAACAACAGATCAAAAATGATTGTTATTGCTACCTCATGGAAGAAGAGTTGTTCTGTTTTGTTACTGCATGCTAATACTTTTCAAGATTGAATGTATGTATGTTCACATTAGTACTAGTTTGTAATTAACAAGGATATTATTAGAATTTTGAAATTTTATTAAACTATAATGAAGTGCATGACAAGTAGGATACCAAGTTGGAGTAATGTGTTAACAGCAGAAAAAAAATATTTTTCGCATTTATTTAGTACTTAACAGATTCCTAAATTATAAAACTACCAGAATGTGCAAAAATGTTACAAATCTGCAAACAGGGGGCAAGCTACCATATTTAGTACATACCTCATCACATGAATATTCTCAATTATTGAAAATTTTGCAAAAATTACAGAATTAAACTTAATTTTTTAACAGATTATTATATTAACAAGCTATGTCACATTTTTTTTTTATATTTTTTGTTATTTATCAGGTGATTAGTTTATATAAGTATATACACAAATGAATTGAGCTCTGTCCTTATAATTAAGCAAATATACTATTTTCTTTGAAGTTTCTGAGATCCAGCTTTATTGATTGATTGCTTAGTGTTGTTTGTTATTCATCTCTCTCGTAATAATAATCACACCGAAAATTAATTATCATATGCTAGTTGAGGGCATAATGTAGCAATCAGGAGTCTTTAAAAAATAATAACAATTTGAAGTGTTAGACAAGTAAAGAGAAGATGGAGATAGATAGCTACTCTTAAATTTGACTGTTCTTCAAAAGCTCGTCTCGATTAATAATTTTTAACAAAACTTATGGTTGCAACATTATAACGGCTCCACTAATTGATAAGAAATCACTAAAATACAAAATGCACCCTTCAAATTCATCAAAATCTCACTGACAGTATCAAAACAGCACGAAAAGTGGATAGAAAAAGAAGTGATTTTTAACATCCCACGAATACAAAACAAGATTTATGTGCTTTTTTGTTATTTGAATTCCTGTGTTTAGTTTGGTTTACAACTAATTAATGAACTTTTGAAAAAGGATTTTCATATATAATAAAGTTTATATCACAAACAAATTGCAGAATTACTCATGACAGATGAACATGAGTATTGTTGAAATACACAGCATTTAAGTAGGAAAAAAATGACCCCATAAACATATTTTAATGATTTATATACTTAAGGTTTTAGCTATTGTTTTAGCACAAATGAAGCTTGGATTTTCAACAGTTCAAGAGTGCAGCTTCACATTAATAAACATATTGATGTATGATAGGAGTATGATTTTATGGACCATTTGAGAATAAACTATTTAAAAAAAATAATAAAGAAAATAGTGTATTCGACGGATTAGGTGAAGTATATTATGAGTTTAGACCCTGAATACGACTCATGAGTTTCAGTCTAATTACGTTTCGATGAAATAGATGATACATAAAATAACTAAGAAAACTAATCATCTTGAACGTGGCAAAAAATTATATAATTAATTATATTACATAAAAAAAAATCGACAAAGAACAATAAACTATTCAAAGAAAAAGATAGATGTGTTCTAGAAAAAAGGATAAGCATCTAAGATTAGGGGCAAGAATGAAAGCAGCAGTTCGAGCAGATGACCTTGTTTCAATCAGATATGTATTTGATATTGCCGTATATTCTGTAAAGGTGTCATAATTAATTAGCTAGGGTTGCAAGCTTATGTTTTTGAAATGTCAAAAGTGACAGACATTATTGTGCTGATTTTAGTTGAAGTATCTGTAATCTATTCTTTAAAACATATATATACTATATGGTTTAACTTCATACCTTGAAAAATAATTTCCTTCCACTCCTTTAAATGAAATTATGCTTATTTATAAATTTACTAATTTATAACATGAATAAGTATTTTAGGCATACCGTGCTAGCCTAGGCTTGGTGTTATTGTGTCTGTTGTGAAAATTTTGTAAATACGCACACAACAGGTCTCTTGAGTCGGGTGAAAGTCCGTGAGACCGCAAGACGGTGATATTTTTAGTGTAACAAGTGATACTTGTCTAAATACACTTAAATTAATCGTGTTTAGATAAGTATCACTTGTTACACTAAAAGTACCACCGTCTTACGGTCTCACGGACTTTCACCAGCATGTTTAGATAAGTATCACTTTTACACTAAAAGTATCACCATCTCACGGTCTCACACCGTCTCACAGTCTCACACCGTCTCACATAAGTTTTTGTAGTACGTACATGGATCAATCTGGTAATTAACCTACCAATTAATTGGGGACAATAATTTTTCCTGCAATTGAATATACAATTGTTAACAACAAATTATATATGCGCTATATAGTTTGTGGAAGTAATTGCCTTAAAACCACTAATGTACGTCGATATGAGATAATTGTCATAGTTTCAAACAACATCATGCATGACATTATACTTACATAGTACATAATTAAGTAGTTGCAATATATTCGTTGATGCACGTTTGATGGAGCTTTTATGACATTATTATGTATGATATTTAGTTAAAAAAAAAAAATCAGGATTTGTATTTTTGTGTAGTACTGGTGAATAGACATGGTGCAAACTTAAATACCATCAAATCATGGTTCTCAACATATATAGTTGATGCTTCAAAAAAAACAAAAAAGCATATATAGTTGTATATATATATGCTAGGATGGCCGGAATTTAAGTAGGCTGAATGAAGTGAGACAACTTAAGTCGTAATCTAAATCGAAAAACATTGGGTTTACATTTTAAATTTGCAGAAATAACGCATTATCAATAGGGCATCCATATTGTCCATGACAACTTTCGGTATTAATAAATAAAAATAGTTTTCCGTTGCAATGTAAATAGTAAAATGCATGACCTAACAAGTGAGATCATATGACATTTTAGAAATCTTCTTGAAATTAAATTACGACAAACTCAGCAATATGAATCATGAAATTTAGACTTTCTTTTTTCAATAGATCGAGGAGTGCAGTATCCTGTAAGAGTTCAGACGTAGTGATTTTAGTCTCAAAGTGCACTTATGGCCCCAAAAATTTTTAATTTGTTTTACACATAGTCCCATAAGAACCTAAAATTGCATTGTTTGTCCTACGACTACTAAGAGTTTAACAGAGACGATCATATGATCTTTACAAATTGTTAAGCCATTGACAAACTAACATTGCAGTATTTGGTCCTATAGGAGTCGGAGCATTGCAATATATTTTTGTCCACATTCCAAAGTCATTTTTTATGCAAACAAAGTTTGATAAGAATCTAAAATTGTATTTAGAGTACTTCATTTGGATTTGGCTTTCAAGTGATGGTAATTATTAAATGTGCAATTTCATAATTAAAACAAATATTTATCTACCGGTTATATAATAATGATAATTTCATCGAATTTAGAATCTCAAGAACCTTCAAAATTAATTTTAGAAGATGTAGATCTTTTGATGGTAGTAGTGGAACACATGTAGAAAAAAGAAGAGCTAGGATGATAAGTCATCTCCATTTATTGAATCAAATTTGGTGCAACTTTTACACTAACTTTGGCCAAAATTATCTTCAATCCATTACACCGACACAAAATAAATATCTTATTCTTACTTTTAAATTTTATAATTATAACAAATGTATTTATTTATATAATTGTTTCATTTCTTATATTTCATTACTCCTAATTTAACCAAATAAAAAAGTTGTATATAATTATTATTCTATTAACTTATTATATTACAATTAATGAATTAATGTCATTAATAAAAAAGTTACATTTTACATGTACAATGAAAAAGACTTTCGCAAAATCAATAATAAAGAAAATAGTCATTTTAGTCCATTTTCAAACGATCTTTTAGGACCCAAACATATACAAGAAAACTAGTATAAGATAAAAGAATTATAACCACATTATACTACTAAAACAAAATTAAAAAAAAAATTTCACATCAATTTAGAATTGTAAATAGAATGTGGAACTTCAACTAAATGTAATGATAGTATGGTTTTCATTATAGGGGTCACTGCAGTTTGTCTCAATTTTTCTCTTTCATTTTCCAATTGCAAATTAATATAAATTATTGGTGAGATAAAAAAAAAAAATGTGGGCTAATTTTGTAATAAAACTGTTCTAATCATGAGACTATTTTGAAACATCGGATCGATACCGCACTTTACTCGATAGCGGAGAAAGGTGATAGAGATATATCGAGTTTATTATTTCTTAGATTTCCAGATATCTTATATTTAAGATATTGATTTGTGTGTTTAGGAATCTTTATTTTATTATTTTATCTCTAATGTGTCCTAGTTAAGTTGGAAGTTTTATTATGGTAGGAGTTTGATATTATAATAGTTGTGATAAGGGTTAAATCTGCATACATTGTTAAGCTTGCTTGTTGAGTCAAAAGTGCTAAGCCCAAAGATATGGATTAAAACAAGTTCGGACCGAGTGATGGGCCTATTAATCGTGGGCCGATCCACTAAGCCCTGTGTAGGGGTCACTGACCAAGCCCTAGTCATTGGGTCGACTCATTTAAGCCAGCAACGCAGAAGAGCGCTTAGCTTGTAAGCCTGTGTTCTGGGCTGATCCGCTAAGCTCTAAGCATAGGGCGATTTGTTAAGCCCAAGGCATCGTCCGACCACTGTTGAGTCCCCACGCATTGGTCGACCACATGACCTACGATTGATCGACCGATAAGTTCTACGTAGTTCCCTGGGGTGACCGGGTGAAGCCGAGCATATCATCAATTTAAGCCCTAAGGGATGGTCAACTTGCTAAGTCCTCGAGAAATAAGGCCGATCTAAGTGGGTCTAGTTCGCTCTAGGGGTAAAGGGGTCTCAAGACGCGCCTTGAGGCGTTTCCAACAGCTTGGTTATTATCATGCCGACCGAGGTGTCGCAGTCGATTCGACCGAGGTCTTAGGGAAGTAAATTAGGGTTTTGAAAGATCCGATCCTATCTTAATCATGACTCGTACCAAATCGCGACTGATCCCTGGATTTTACTTTAAACCCTAATCCGGCTAAGGTATAAAAGCTCAAGTCCAGGTTCATTCTTGACTTAATCACACTTTTACTTTCACATTATATTTTTGCCTCTTACTTCTCTTCCAATTGTTTCTAACTTAAGCATCGGAGAGGGTACGCCGAGCCCCCTCCGGCCCCCTTTGTGCGGGTTTCACGAGGAGTTCGACCCGGGCGCATCGGGGCAGAGAGGAGAATTTACGAGAGCAACCAAGTTGTTTTATTATCGCTTTTAGGGGTTGAATTGATATTAAAAACTTGAGATTTATCTTCTTTCATTGCAATTTACGTTTTTTGTATATTTATTTTATTCGTTGTTTGTTTGTACGTAGCTTCCGCTGCGTCAAAAACATAAACTTTCACATATATAGTTATCCAAAGATCCAGTGGGCAATATATTTTCA
This sequence comes from Rehmannia glutinosa, assembly GCA_016081115.2. Lineage (NCBI taxonomy): Eukaryota > Viridiplantae > Streptophyta > Magnoliopsida > Lamiales > Orobanchaceae > Rehmannia > Rehmannia glutinosa. The sequence goes on along the minus strand of JABTTQ020000881.1, from coordinate 148,680 downwards.
TTACACCTATACAATAATTAATGACTTTTCAATAGCCTAAAATTAATAGTTCTCCAGCAATGGTCAAGCACCTTGTACCTTAAGACCCATATTAGGTGAGATCTTGGAAATTACTCATTCTACTTTTCTTTCTTTCCTTTGGATCTTCTCATTTATATTAATTCTAGCTTTTCTTGCTCACCTCAATCAACACAGATCTATTAACAAAACATATCTTGCAAGAATCTTTTTTTTTTTTTGGCAATATCCAATATGTGAATGTTTTTACTATACTACCACACTTTTATTGGATCATTCAAGTAAGCAAAATTGCTCCATGCCATTTTCTTGTAGGACAATTTAATCAATCCTGAAATTAAAAAATTATATATCCTGATATTGATCAAGTTTTTTGTTTTTCTTTACCCTCTTCTAGCATATGCTAGTAAAAGAGAGGCAGTAGATATATAAAGTTCTTTTTTTTTCTTCTCAATTTTGTTGAATTATTTCATTTCTAACACAATATCTAACTAACTAGGTTTTTGTTGGTCTATTTTTCAAGTATAATCAATTTCTTGAAGTATTCAGCATACTGATTAGAAAAGACCAAAGTGACACAAGAAATTGGAGGTAGCTAGCAATTATGGAAGGAGTAGAAGTGAATAAGGAGGAAAACTGCCACCGGGTTTCGATTTCATCCAACAGATGAAGAACTCATCACATGCTATCTTATTAACAAGATTTCAGATGCAAATTTCACTGGAAGAGCTATTGGAGACGTCGATCTCAATAAGTGTGAGCCGTGGGATCTTCCAGGTATATATTTTGTTACAAAAGGATATATCTTATATGTAGCTAGGGTTTGGACAAAAACAGAATCAAGCTTGCTAAAATTGATTAGGTTTGCTTATTTTCCAGGAAAATAGATAGCTCTTGACCTTATATGATCTAGTGTTAGTTCATTATAAATGAAGAAGGAGAATGGTGAAAAATACTATAAACACACCGCCAGTAAAGACTTGCATGTTTTGACATGCAGATTTTGTACCTGAATTGGTAGAAATTTAAGAAATATTGATGTAACTATAAAAGATTCAGAAAACTAATTAAAAGCTTATATAACTTCTTTTTATTTTTTATTTGTATATTGTTATGGAAAGTTATTTCTTGTTGGTATAATTTCTAAACATCTAAGTATTTAAAGATTTCACAATAAACCCTCAAAACTTCATTAATTTCTTTCCCTTTTATTTTTGGTGTGGTATTTAATTCTTATCACTATAGTATATTTTCATGGATTAATTAATTAGGGAAGGCGAAAATGGGAGAAAAAGAGTGGTATTTTTTCAGCCTCCGGGACCGGAAATATCCTACGGGAGTGAGGACTAACCGTGCTACGAACACCGGATACTGGAAAACGACTGGAAAAGACAAGGAGATATACAATAGCAACACGTCGGAGTTGGTGGGAATGAAGAAAACATTGGTGTTTTACAGAGGAAGAGCTCCTAGAGGAGAAAAAACCAACTGGGTCATGCATGAATATCGTATTCATTCTAAATCTGCATATAGAACCACCAAGGTATTTTTTTAAAAAAATATTATGAACCCTTTATTTTTTTTCCTATTCTTTTATTTTATTTTTTGCTGCTGTGAAAATTGCACGCCAGAACCTGATCCGATCATAATGTTTACAGACTTACACTAGTCCATTAAAATGATTGAATATAAGTTTAGTCATAATTTTTATTTAATCAGGTAAGAATAATAAGATTGAGTTTTGAGGAGAAAAAGATATTCAGGTTAGGGGTTTTGAGAAAGGAAACATTGTGAGTGAACTTTTGAAGCCGTGTTGCCCAAAGAGAGTCATAGGTATTACTCTTTCTGAAGATGTCCCGGTTCGAGTCTCTACAATGACAAGGGGTTGAATTTAAAAAAATTAAAACCATGTTGTTATTGTGGCCAATGATAAAAATTAGGGGTTGAGATTTTACGTTCCACATTCCTATTCCATTATATATTTCATTGTATTAGATGAATGTGATGATGAATGTGATGTGTACAAATGATGTCATAATTATACACATGTTTATTCATCCAATACAAATGAAACATGGTGTGGCATAAGAGACTTGGATTAAAAAATTAGTGACAATTTGCATTTTTCAAAAGAGGTGGTCTTATTTGAGACGGTTTCATAGACTTAGATTCATGAGACGGATCCTACAAAACACAAAAAATGGGTCTTTTTTTGGGTTTGAGTTTGAGTTGAAATTCTATTTACATGTAGGATCTGTCTCTCTTGAACAATCGTAGGTGTTTCCTCCTTAGCCCATGAAACTTAATTAATTTTATGTATATTTTATTAAAAAATATTAAGTTTTAGTATCGAATATTTTTTTTTTTTTATTGATTTAGCCCCCTCCCCCCCAAAAAAAAAAAATTAATTATCTCCCCCCCACAAAGTTATATGTCTAGTTCCGCCCCGTAAGGCTGTGAACAATGTCTATGAAATCGTTTCATACAAGTTTTTGTCTTTTCAAAAATATTTCCCAACATGATTTACCCTTATTTGGCCAAGAATTAAGGTTTCTTTCAAAATCAAATAATAGGGGAGAAAAAATCTAAGCAAAGTGATGTACTACGAAACTTAATTATTCTGCATAATTTTGGCACGTCTGGTTTCAATTAAGCTACATATGTATATTTCCAAATTTAATTATATTTGATGTAGATAATAAAACCAAGATTTTTACAGTTTCTTACACATATTCGCTTGACCTATATGTGTTTATGTTATTTGTATTTTTCTTAGCGAATTCCTTTTGGATAAGTTGTGATTAATCTGATATCCTAATTAAGGTTTTGCATACTTAGTTTCAATTTGTTTATTTTGTGAAGCATAGAACAAATAATGGGCAACTTTCTTGTACTTTAGAAACCAAAGTTATTCTTAACCAATTATATATCTTTGGCACTTTTTCTTTCTGTGTGAATTATGCAATTAGTTCTTATGCCATACGTTTGATCAACCCACAGATTTCCAAGATAACATAATATAATTCCTTTTACATCTTAAGGAAATGTGCAGTTTTCTTGTAAGAGTAAAGACCAATTAATCTTCACATTTCAAGAACTATCTATGAGTATAACATCATGTTATAGTTTATACTTGTACATAAGTAACCAGCTTTATAATCAAATTTTATCTAAGTGGCTAGTTAGAAATTTTTTCCAAATGTGTGGTAAAAAATTCTTTTCTTTTCATGTATACTCCAATTAATAGTCCAATGTACACACACACACTAATAAAATGGTTAATTACAAAAGGTACTTTTCAGCTTCAACCTAATTACAAAATAAAAATATTAATCAATCTATAGATTTGTTATTATGGATTTGAAATCCTTAACTTTAAATTCATCAATCTAAATTGAGCCTAAGGAATATTTGTAATTTTGAAAGATAACTAGAATTTTTGTAATTAGACTAAAACTCGTGGGTAGTTTTTGTAACTAACCCAAAATCTAATATGGGCTCTTTTGATCTCATTATTCTTGTAAATTATATGCAGCAAGATGAGTGGGTAGTCTGCCGTGTGTTCCAAAAAGCGCCGGAGGGAAAATACCCTTCAAACCACTCAAGGGCAGTCAATCCCTACAGTTCCTACAATCTTGAAATCCCCCAAAATAATCCAATGCAATCACAAATGAATATTATTCATCAAGACCACAACTTTCAGTTCCCAGGAAGAAACTACATGACCCCTGCTGAAATTCATGAATTCAACAAGGTTTTCATGACTGCCAATAATGCCTCAACTAGCAACATTGTCAACCTGCCTATCCCACCACAGGTCAACTACGGCGTGGGGCCCGCCGGAGGTTTCACCATTTCTGGCTTGAATTTGAACCTTGGCGGGGGCGGTGCTGCCCCGTCTCAGCCGCTCATGAGGCCGGCACCTCCGCCGCCGGAAATGAACCACCAAGACATGATGCAGGGTGCAGGATATGGGGGAGATATGAATAGTGGAAACACAATGAGTAATAGGTTTATGGGAATGGATCAGTGTGCTGATTTAGATAACTATTGGCCTTCTTACTGATGAAAAAAGGGAAGGTTTGATGAAAATTTGGAGCAAAGTGTATGATCAAATTTGTAATATTGTAGCTAGGGAGAGTTTTCTAGCTTAATTAGTTCTGTGTATTTTTGCTTTGTTAAAGGTCTTTATTTTGGCAGGACATTGAAGTGTACTAAAAGGATCATCACTTCATGTGCAGGCTGCTGTTTGTTTGTTAGAATAATAGCTACTTTATGCAGATTACATCATATTTCATCTCAAATTGGATTGTTGTGCATTTCTTATCATCTCTTCATCAAGCTGCTACCATTTACTTTAGACCATAGTTGTTGTTAAAGTGTTTATTTACTCGTTGTTCCCTGGCTGGGTATCGCCTTTTTTGGAGGTGATAGGGGACTGCTAATTGTGATGTTTTGTTGACATTATTAACTATTTGACTTGTGTTTTTGTTGTTTGATGATTGATATTGATATTTGGTATAGTTTATTATTGTTTGATATGATTTATTATCTTTTGCAGTTGATTTGTAGGAGAATATAATATAAGTATATAACACATTCAATAGTCCGGTTTTGTCGCCTAGGTTGTTGGGCGCTAGGCTATGACTTGTCGCCTTAGTGTCGCCTATCGCGTAGATAACATGTTGTAGACATTTATCTCAATCGAGATCCTTTATTTCATTAATTAGTGTTTCATTTTCTATTTTAATGGTATCAATACACGTCACGAGATACATGATGACGTCATATTTGTGCATGTGACACTTATACAATTTACAAGAATATATGATGAAACATTAAATGAATGGATGATCTCACAATTACCTTTGTCTTAACTAGTATTATAGTGAAGAAAAAAAAATCGGAGAGATTTTGTGAAATTCATTTTTTTGGTAAAATACTTATTAAATTTAAAGATTCAAATACATTGTTAAATTTTGGAATTAGAGTTTTTGAAACACGTTACCGGTTTGTTGCTCTAATTTATGAGAGGGTGTTAACCAAGTGAGTGAACAAACTTATCTTGCAACACCAAAACAAAAAATACCACGCACATTATATTAAGAATCAGAAAACCATTTTTTTTTTTTTTTTTTTTTTTTGAAAATAAAGGATCAGAAAACTTACAACTTCAAATTCATAACAAATACGTCCGCTAGCTAGGAAATATATATTCTTCAGGACAAACAATTTCGTCAGACTGCCTAATGGGGATTTTCTCGTTAGACGTATCCACCCGGTCCTTTTTTTTTTTTTTTGTAATTTCATGCACCAAAGGGCATTTTATTGTAATATTCTCTCGCGGTATCATAGATCTTCGAACCGGTGGTATTTTTGTAATATTAGAGCCTAGAGGTCGTTAAAAGTATTAGTTTTTTCCCAAAAAGTATTAGTAGTATATTTGAAAAGTATTAGTAATCCCTTGAACAATATTTTTAGTAGCCCTCATGAAAAGTATTGATTTTTTCCTCAAAAGTATTAGTAATCCACCTAAAATGTATTAATTGTCCTATTGAAAAGCATTAGGTTGTTACGTATATTAAGCAACCCTTAAAAGTATTAGTTTTTCCCGTGAAAAGTATTAGCAATCTCTTCCCTAAAAGTATTAGTAATTCCCTGAATGCTTTTTTTGAAAATCCTCATGAAAAGTATTGATTTTTTCCCACAAAAGTATTAGTATTCCCCTAAAATATATTACTAGTAATATTGAAAAGTATTAGGTTTTCCGATTAAATGTATTTTAGTATTTCTTACGAAAAATATTAGTAGTCCTTCCAAAAACATTAATAGCCCTCCTAAAAAGTATTGACAATGAATGTGGTTGTTATGGTATTAGTAGTTGTGCGGATCGATGGGATTGATTGACCACGACCAAGTATTTGGATACGCCTAACAGATTAAATCTTTTAGACGGTCTGACAGGAGACGTTCTCATTCTTCAACACTCATTATAAACTATAGTATTTCAATTAAGTATAAGATTTCAAATTATTAGAGGCATTTGAAATCTTCAACTCTAAATATTTTCTAGGAAAATTACAAAAGACCCCCTGAGATTTGGAGTAATTACAAAAACCCAGAAATTTTCTAAAATTACAAAAACCCCCTCAAGTTTGATTACGTCTTAAATTTAGTGGGGTAATTGTAATATTTCTAAAAATATCAAGGTGATTTTCAAATGATTTTTGCTTATGAAGGACAAAACGTAAGACGAATTCAAACCTCAAGGTATTTTTTGCAATTTTCAAAAAACCTCTGGGTTTTTTGTAATTAGCCCAAACCTCAGGGGTCTTTTTGTAATTATCCCTTTTTTCTATCCAAGCATAAAAACACTTATAGATAGCCTCAATAGAGAAAGGCCCCTCCTTTTTCCACACATGCAGTATATAATTAACTACTAAAACCAGCACAAACAGAAGAACTAACGATTCCGAAATGAAGAAAATAAGAATTGAAAAGGAAGATTAGCCAACACAAAAAATTTCTTACCACGCCCGTGTCACTGATAAACAGAACACCAAATTCAAAAAATTCATGGCTTCACATAAATGAAACACAATAATGAAAAGATTTTGTATTTTACTGACAAAAAGGAAACTCAGATACATTGGTAGTTGACTAGCTGTTTAAAACTGTGGGTGGGAGTTTGGACAGTTTTGGAAGCCAAAACAGAAAAGTAATAGGCAAAAACAACAACTCGACGACATAAATAGCAAGCGCCATGATACACAAATACCTGAACTACCAATATTGAAACTACACGTGAAACATCCTGAAAACTACAATGACCTATCACCATTTTTCTTTTCTACATACCAAACTATATGCTAAAACTTGAAGATCAACAGAGTACTTGAAGAACAGATAGATCTCTTAAAGCTCAGAGCCAATGAAAGAGGAACCGCACTAACCTGCACACAATGATAAAGAACAATGAGAATAATGTGACAGTGCCATCAAATTTCAGATAGTGGAGAAAGCATTTAGTATTATTTACTTCTTTATAACTACTCCCATGATCCCATCTAATTCATAACTCCACAACAATAGCAGGAAGTGGAGAAAAGACAGTATAGAAGTACACATCTGTCTCTCCACGTATTTTGCATGTGTGCAATGCAATGCATATGCATATATATGGCTGACATGCACATAAAACTGTCATACAAAAAGATTTGTTAAAAGATTTAAAGCTCACTTTGTGTCAAGAAGAAGTGCAGTGCTTTTACTGGCTTTACTTGTCTGAATGTACACGTTTTCCTTTGCGACGGAATTGTTTGAATTACCATTTCGAATGGGCTTTTTCGTCTTTTTACTGCAATATAAATGTCAATAGGAACAACTTAAGTGTTTTGGTAGGAAGATAATAAGTTTTGGAAATAATTCCAAATATCAAAAAGCAACATTACGGTACTTTCCTCAAATAGCAATATGAATAAATAGACCAAATTACTAACCCGAAAATGGCTGAACATATTTTCAACAGAAAATGATAGGCAAAGCCAGGAGTGCAGAGGCCTACAACATAGAAGGTTAATTAACAAGCAAATTTATCCATCTTCGCACTAAAAAGTTGGACCCAAGGCCATAAAATATTTATAAAAGCTTACCGAAAAACCAAACCAGCTCTTTTGTTGCAAGAGGTTTTGTGAGCTCATGACTCTTCAATTTCTCATGAACTAGGTCTTGAACCTTAATCAAAGACGAAAAGTACTATGACATCGTGGAACAATTATATTCTAAATAAGTTCAAGGAAACATTTCTCATTTAACTATAAAAAGTTAAAAGGATAAAATACATCTGATACGTTCAAATTAGTGTTGACATGAAACAACCCCCATACATGTAGCTTTTATGGTTTTAATCAGTGATGACTGAAAAGTAAGATATGTTCAAAACCGAGTTTTTTCATAATTTAGATCTACTTTTAGAGGTCATGGTCCGGTAGGAAGTCCATTTTGAATTTACTTGAAGATTATACAGACTCATAATTATCCAACGGTTGTTCAGAGTGACACATGAACTTTAGTAACAAAATAAAGTCCATGAATTAAGAAGTTTTATTGTGAACATTATTTTCACCTCCCATGTTCCTTATCCACCCTCTGGTCATATCACCACACAGTCTCTGTCCCTCTTCCTAATAGAAAGAGAACTAAAGAATTAGACTAAATTGAAGTTTCAGAGTAGCTCCAGGAAGCTGCCATCTATCTCTTTCAGCTTCTAATAATTAAGTTAGACACACAAAGAAATGTTGAGGGTTCCTGTTGTGGTGGAAATTTTCTATTCTGGTGGCTTCCATCCGCTTCCAAGGGTAGAATTTGGTAAGCTTGGTTAATGATGCACCTCTTTTTATATGATAACTGTAATCCACAATACCGTGGTTGTAGCAATCTTCATAAAACATTCTTTTACTATATACAAAGAGTAGGACAAACAAAATGCAATTCAATATATAGTCCTCACTCAGCATTCAGCATTTATTATGCTGTCGCATCATCAAGTGAAGAAGCAGTGATTGCTCTCAGCATACATTTAATCATTTTGTGGTCAGATGAATATTAGATAGGACCAAAGACATTAGGGTACCTGATAATGGTATGCAGTTGCTGACTCGAGGAATTTTCCATAAGCATGAACCGCCTCCTGCGTATATGGCTTCAAAGCTGTATGTAATTTATCTACATGAGGTCTTGCAGCAGTGGCAACCTGATCAATATACGGTTCGCTGAATTTCCTCAGTTCCTGAAAGGTTCCAGATTAATTCAGCTTGTACAAGATAGAAAAGGTAAATAAACAAAGTACACCGATATGCATCTCACCTGAAAATAAGGATCAGCAAGCTCCTGCACTTTGATGATGTGGGGAGTCACAGCATTCTTTGACACTTCATATATCTCAACAGTTTTTGTTGTCAATGTTTGCACATGCGGTTCAACATTTGTGGTTATCACTACCCACTGTTCTTTAATGGCTGGTACCCATTTCTTCACGCGAGAATTGTAACAAAAACAAAAATTATTAGTGGAAGGAGAATGTGCGAATTGTAAAGCTACTCTCACATTGCAATCCTATCACATATATGAAACTCACATTTTATTATATCAGACCTGAGGCATTGTAAACACAAAAAGGAAAAATTTATCCAATACATCCAAGTCCCAGAACCAGAGAACCATGAGAAACCAACTACTCGCGTGAAGACCGAAAAACCAACATAAAGAAGAAAAAAACAAAATAGGACGATATTTTTAGTATAAAAGCCAACTTTCCACGTCCAGCATCAATTGACTCAAGCAACTCAAGTACTAAAAATCAAAAGTACTCAGCTAACCTATGCACAGTTGACTTACAGTTTTAACTGTTTCCACATGTGGTGAAGCCCACTCTTCAGCTTGAGCCTTCTTTTTCGATAGCCTTATACAAGGAAAAGTTAGATGCAGATTAGTTAATCGTATACTATGGGAAACCATGTGCCATGACATAAACAGCTTCACTCTTCATAGACATAGACAATATCCAAGAGGGCATATGGTGCACATGAACCTTAAACAGTACTTACCTTCTGAATCAACATTTCCAGAGCAGGTTTTCCATGCACTTTCCAGTTCTTCTCTAAAAGTGACTGGGTACAAAGACAATCAAATAAATATACTGAAAGCAGCAGGAGCAAAATATATATATATATATATATATAATGAAAATACATATCAATACCTGATAATTATTAAAATGAAAAGCAAGCCAAGGTGGAAGCCAAGCACCATGAACCTGCACAAAGCGGGCATGTAAATGAGGACATAGTAAAAAGACTGAAAGCAATAAGATTTTGATGATGGTGAATCTTGCAAGATTTCGATGATGAATCCTATACACAGGAAGACATTAAGATCTTGATGATGATGAATCCTATACACAGGAAGACATTTCTCGAAGAAAATGATGCATAAAGCGGGCATGTAAATGAGGATATAGTAACAACATAGAGCTCATATGAAGTTTGCAACAACTGGATTAAGTGCCATTTTCCGTTAACACTTGCAAATCCATAAATTAAACAATTTAAGTTCTGATGGTTTACATAAAAATCAAGGAGCACCTTTAGTTGGTATGTGTAAATATTTCCGTGCGCTTCTGATCCTAAGATGCCAAGGAAGCTACATATTCATTTTACCAAAGCGAGAGCCGAGAGTAATGGTGGTGGATGCAGAAACTTTGAAGTTGACATGAATTTGCATCCAGTTAGCCTTAAGCTCCCAATACAGCAATTTGATGTGTTAATTGTTTCAACAATGCTCTTATAATATGGTCGGCATCTCATGCTTCAAATGCCAATATATTAGAGGGGTGTGTGTGGAGAGCTAAATACGAAGGTAATTTTTCTGTAAGTTATTTTCCAGTGAAGCTAATGAATTCTTAATAAAATTAGTCTTTTGGCCTTCATCTTTACACACTAATCATGAATTGATTGCCACGAAGATCCATATAAGTATTTCAACCAATGGCATGATTGGCTGAATATATAACCTCAAATTTATTAACTCCGTATGCCATTTTGGGATAAAATCTTCAGATGTGAGGTTTTCATGCAATTACATGTGACACTTTTGGCCCACATAAAATACAAATACCAGTATTAAAAACACTCAAATGCGGAGGTAAGGAATAATAAAGAGAATACGACCAGCTTAGTCTTAAACTGAGGATTTGAAGATTAGCTTTTGCCAACACAAAAGAGAAAATGGCCAGCCACTAAGCCAAGCAATAGAAAGGATGGTCCAAGAATAGTTTCTGTCGTACTAATGGAGAGTGGTGTTAAACACTGAGAGAAAGCAAAAAGTCAAACAGCACTAAGATTGGGAATGTTGACTTCGAGAGGAAACTGAGCAGCAACTCAAATTAAATCAACAACACAAGCGTAATTGAAAAGAAAATGCAAAATAAACAATCAATAATAAACGAAATGCTTATGCAAGTTAAACATAGCATGAAATCCTTTCTTTTTCAAATGAGAAAATGGGACAGGGATACAGCAACTCCTCTTGAACATGAGTGCAAGAGTTCTCCACCATTGTGAAATGTTTGGAGTGAGTTATACCAACCGCCCAAAGGATAAGCCTGTCACCATAACTCCACCTAGAAGCCAGTCATACTGAAGCCCTCTACTACAAAGGTAGTCAATTGGAATACTGCCCCAGACAGATTCAAACTAATGGTCCATACCAAGGCTACCGGCTTGTTTGTAAGGATAAATAATATACATACTTTACAATCATATTATTAACATTTGATGGGTTATTATTTGATTCTAGAAGTATAACCAAAGGACCACCTCCCAGATCTGTGATTAAAACACTAGTAACATGTGGTGTAGAAAGTAAAAAGTGTCCAAATGGAACTATACCTCCATCAACTCTTTAATTTTAGATGTTGCTTCAAACTTTGCCTTCATCATTTCTTCCTGTACAGAATTTCATAAGAAATAAACAGTTAAACAATCATCCCAATCAAAGAAAATATGAATTTAACTTGTAGTTGAATCATTGACAGAGTACCTCAGCAATTTGAAGCGCACGCTTCAGTTTTACGTATCTTAGCTTTCTGGTCGCCAATAACCTTTTGAAGCTGTATAACAGAAAACCAAGCATTAACAACAAATTGATTCATGATATCAGATCTAAACAGTGGAAAAGAAAAAATTGCCCAATTTTTTTCTTCAATTAGGATGAAGTGAATCAATTAAATCAAACCAGGCCAATTAACAGATAAGCACATAGATTGGCCTATTAAAATTGCCCAAGTCCCTGAAGTCTCATACAAGAAAATCAAATACAAGGACACACGTTACTGTCCAGAAGATTTTTAGGGAGCCCAAAATTACCACGTATCATATTGATCTCTCTCAAAGATCAAGGAAAAACTTAATACATGAAGATCGTCAACTGGAGATATCATCACTGAGATTCAGCTATATAAGACAAAAACCTGAAAGTCTATGTCATAGTTATAGCTTCATAAACCAACAGAAAACTTTGCACAGACAATGAGACAAGTGACTTACACTATCAAATTTTGAACTCAATTCAGAAGCCTTCTTTTCAGCTTCAGTTGTACGGGCTTCCAATAGCTGTTTTTCCTTATTTTTGACATCAATATCTTTCCTGAGTTTCTCCACCTGCTTTTCCAATTCGCCAGTCCTTGCATGTGCCTTCCCCACCTGTTCTGCAGCATCTGATTTGTCCTTTTTCTGAGAAATAAACGACTTCTAAATACATATAACATGAAGCATTGAATTAACAAGTAAATGAATGTCATATACAAGAATGATGTTATATATCTGTTTGTTTCAAGAGCCCAACCACTCACTTGTAGAGAAGTAATTTCACTCTCCAATGACACAATGCTGTTTGATTTTTCTTTGATTATCTTATCCTTAGTAGCAATCACCTCGTCTTTGTCTTTTATTTCGCGGGTTTTCTCCTCGATATGTGACTCTTCATATATTAAAAGAAAAACGTAAGAGAATAGGGAGGGCCACTGCCACATCGGAAAGCAAGTAAATCATTCTGTTCCACAACATAACAACACAAGGCAAAGCATACAACCCAAGCAAACAAGTCAACATGATTTATCTAAGATCCACAAAAACTGATTTTTATACACAATAAATCCAGATTCAAAGAATATTAGAATTCAAAATAAGGAGGTTAAATTCTTTGGTATCCATGGAATGGATAGAGCTTAAAAGCGTTTTCTCTTTTTTTTTTTTGGATGGAAGAGAGAAAATAATAGTGTCCACTAATTCATTTCTGAAAGAAGCTCCACAAAAAAAAAAAATGACTTCAAAAATTAAGTATCAATTGGACAGTGTCTATAGTCTATACATGTAATTTCCACAATCCTTCTATGTTTAATCATGCAGGAATTTGATACCCTTTCCCTAGAAAAGCCATTTTGCTAATGAAAACAAATATGATGCATTTGAGTCAATTTGCAGTAACATGTTGATTCGTCTTCCCAAAAAGCCGTGAGTTCAAGGCTCTGTGCTTTATAGAATTACCGATAATACTCTCACAATGCATCTTTATTGCAGTAAAATCTAGTCTGGTTTGATCTCAATGTGCAGTCTGACAACAGTGACTCAGTGAGCATGATAATTTTCTCGTGCTCTTCCCTTCTTTCATTGGGAGCAAAACCAGACAAACTTAATTATTTGATATCAAATTACTGGAGAAACCTATTGCCGAAAATGAATGAATGCATCATATCTTTCTGCATATTTCTGCCCCAGAATGAGATTTTCACCTTCAGAGATGTAAAAGACATGATAGCAGTTACTGAAACTGACAGCTAATCCAAAGATCTTCATTTTTCCAAATAGATCCATAGAATACATACGTCACTATTTGGTAAACGATTTCTCAATCACCACTTTTCATACCACTATACAAAAACAACATCCAAGTACAAACAAGGTAGGCACAACATAACCACATAATAACAGACACCCACAGTATAAGTAAATCCCACTCACCAAAGCGGCATTATCTATTAGTTTTAGAACCAATTGAATCCAACTAAATCAATGGACAAACAACTCAATTGCCATGAAGTGTGACCCACACAGGTACACAAATTCCAAAGAATACATAAACATTGTAATATATTACTCTGCATCAGTATCTAGAAACCACCACATGCATGGGGAAACAGAGTAGCAACACGCTCAACTCACTAGTTCGAACACCTATCCCCTCCTATAATTGCTTCTACCTTAAATTCTTCGATTACACTTCCATCTTCTCAATAAAAATGTTCACTAATCATTTCCTCTGTATCAATTAGCGCTTCATAATCTGCTCTTTTCGGCATAAAACATAACTCAAAATTTCACCAACAATATCTCAACTAAAAATCAATCATCAATACTAACATACTCGTACTAAAACAATGAAACTACCAATTAATCATTAACACGTTTTTCAATCATGAAGACCTGAAACCTTAGACCCGACTAACCGAGACTATGGATCTTGGACTTGAACTGCTCCAGAATGGATGAATCAGGACCATCCGATCTGGAGACTTTGACCTCGTCATCAACGTCTGAGATTGAGGCATCAGCGTCAACTCCGATGTGGGCGAGAATTAAGGAAAGGAATATGGTACATACGAAGAGTTTCAACGGCGCCATGAAAGCCACTACTGGAGGCTCCGGCGCTCCGGCGATTCAATCTCGCGCAATTTATGTGCTTAGGATTTTCTTCTTTGGACTTATTTCCTTTACAGTTGTAATGTGTTTTCTATAGAAACCCACGTTGGGCACGAGAGAGAGTTTAAGTTAGAGAGGAAATTATCTTTTGCTGTGTACTTACAGGCTACAGCACTTGCGTCGGGGATGCGAAAGACAATAATACCCTTGCTTGAACTTTGATATTTTGAAATTTTTGTTTATTTTAATATTTGGTTTAACTTCACTTTTGTAATATAATGACAAAAACAAGACTTCATTATTTTTCCCCTTATGGGAAATTATTTCCTTTATCTTGTTTTACTCTTTTATTATTATTTGATTTTGATTTTTTTCCAGTTTCTATTCTTAGTGGGAGTAAGTTTCTCTATGTGTGATAGTTGGTCTGTTTTTTTACTCTATTTAGATTTGAGTAGATTGTGTTACTAGGGCTTCATATGGAGTACTTATCAGGTTTCTGGAAAAGATTTGCAAATCTAAAAGGAGTGTGGTGCAGATCGTCCAAATTTTATATAGAAGTACAAACAATTAACCACTCATCCAACTAATAATCATAGTGCATTAAGTTTGATACCAACTTTGATACTCAATTGTTTCTGTATATATTTTGTTTGCTCCCTTCTCTTATTTTGCAAAGTGGAAGTTTTTTGGGTCCCATATTAGCTTCTTTGTATTGGTGAAAATACATACTATTTGTTATCAAGAATGAAATATAATAATGACATGGACTATTGTTAGGTGTGTTGTTTGTGGTTAAATCATAGAATAATCTTATTAGTCTAATCTTACTTGTTCTTTGCAACTAGAAGTGGTGACAAAATATATTAGTAAATTTTCATATATGGTTGGATATATATTAGTGATTAAGAAATTATCATGTGTTTCATGATTTATTTTTTTATTTGGTGCACGTAATGATTCATTCACCTTTTTCCAAAAAACAATTATTAGTATTTTATCTATGCAAAGCACGGGGTAAAAATGTAAGGCCTGCTTTTGTAATCAGAATATGTATATTTTTCTAATAGTTATATGAGTCATATCACCCGCATTTTGGGATGACAACATTCTCGTGGGGAACCATTCCCATTGGAATCGAATATAATGGGACGAAAAATCCCCGCTAATTTGAGGATGGGGGACGGGGATGGGGATTCTCCACTTCTCTAGAATCGCGGATGAGACAGAGACGAAATTTATATCCTCATCCCCTTTTCCATTCAGATTAGATAAAACGGGATTCTCCATTTTCATCCCCATTCTCCGAATATGTATATAGTATTTATCTATTATTAATATTAATTCTATTTGTATTTTTTTTTTATTTTATTAATTCTAAAAGTTAAACCAATATTTTTCACAATTTTACTTGTTCTTATTCTTTATTTTACAAATTATGAATTTATGTTATCTATGTTTTAAAATAAGTAGTGATTGCTTTAAGTTTTAAATTTTCAAAATAATTAAAATATAAAGATAATTAATTTGATTATATATTACACGTTAAATAAAAAATTAACTATAATAAACTAAAAAAATTAAACCCTAATATTTGGTTGTGTGAGTATAAATTATATCTATTTATAAAATATATTTATCAATTATCTATAAGAATGTAATAATTTGAAAACAAATTAATTGCCCAATGTTGATTTTTGTTATTGTCCTAATGTTGAATAATTAATTAATTGTATTTACAATCAATAATAAAGTCATTTCAAAATTCCAATATTCTTTGGGGTTTAGAAAGTTAAACAATTGTCAAAATTATTAAAGAAATTAAATAAAAATTATATTTTATATTAAGCAACGCTTTTTAAGGGAAAATAAAACTTTTCAAAAAAAAAAAAAACTATTTTATTCTTATATATACCATATATCAAAAAAATTATCAAACATATAAATTCATATCGATTCTAAATGTACAATGTTGAAACTTTAAATCTTCCAACCCCGCTTCTCCCAACAAGACTTGGCAAACCGCATCAAGAAAAATGTGCCACCCCGTTTCAAAACCAAAATTACATAGCACACAGCTTACAATCAACCACAATATGCTTCCTTGAAAGATTACTACGAGTTGGAAGACAATCCTTGCATATCTTCCAAATAAAATGCTTAACCTTTGGGGTTATATTCAATTTCCACAGCCTTCCTCCATATCCCACTGATCATCTCTAATTACATTACCTTCATTAAAAGCAACTTGGTACCCACTTTTTACCAAATACGACCACTCTTGGAAAAATGCCATACTCTTTCTTGATGACATAGTCCCACTGAGTTAGAGGCAAGTTTTTAATCACCGCACATCGCCGCTTATTAAAAATTTCATCCACCAAATTTCGATCCCAACTTTTGCTCCCGGGATTAACAAATCATGTACTGGATGGTGCTCAAGTCCGATTGAACCGAGTTGTAACAAAAAAAAAATTAGTATCATCCCTTAACCAAGGTTGCCCTCACACTTTAATATGGGAACCATCACCAATTCTCCATCTCACCCCTTTTTAAGCACCACAATTGAACTCCAAATGCTTCTCCAAATAAAACTAAGACACGATCCTAGTTTAGAATCAAGGAAATCCCCATTCTGAAGTATTTAGCTTTGAAGACCCTGGTAACTAACGATCCTGCCAAAATAAATATCCATCCATGTTTACCCAAAAGAATATAAAATCAATTAAAATTCTTAAAAGAAAATTCAAAAATAACCAATAGTATCATTTTGCACCCAAAATTTAGCCATGGATCTCACTAATAAAATGAATCGACCGATTATTCTTTTTTGCCTAACGCAACGCCAAATAGCCCGATACGGCCTGACTTGTTTTGAAAAAGTCGAGCTCCTAATAGTTTACTGGGATAAATTAATAAGTCACTAGAGTATATAAATTATACATCACAAGCAATGATGTATTCGGGGCCGCTCCTAACGTTAGTCGAGCGAGCTCTGGCCGACTTCTCGGGCCGAAAAAATTACAAAATTTAGGGGTCCAATTTTTTTGTATACTTTTTACATATATATATATATAAGTATATATTTGATTAGAGAAAGTTTTGGCCTAGTGGATAGCCCATACAACGTTGAAATCAAGACTCTAAGTGCCTGGGTTAGCTATGTCACAAGAAAGATTGAATGTGTTAATATGTTATCGATTGAGAATAAATTTTTGAACAACTTGATTATACTAATTTGATTAATACTTTTATGCGGCTAAAATCGTAATGCGGGTTATATTTAAATAATCGTTTGGATTTTTTAACATAGATGTCATATTAGTTTAACTATATTTGAATTGTTCTATATATTGCACGATGTTTTTCTTTTATTATTTTATGTTGTTTATCTTTTAGTTTGTACAAAAATGGGGCTCAATTTTAAAAGTTCGACTTGCGCCAAAAACGATAGGCCCAGGATGTATCTTATAATATATGCTCATATGCTCTTCAAAAAAATCATATAATATATGCACACAAAGATGGATGGCAATTTGGTCATTTGAAGCGTGGATGGAGTGTATTGAGTTTTTCGAGGAGTGGAGATATCGTTCCCCTTAAAATGAATTCTGTCTGCTTTTATTAATGTTTGGTGGGTCGGGGTGGGGCCTGGGCAGGCCTGTAGGGTGATCGTCTGGTTAAGGTTTGTTGGGCCTCCACGTGTCTTTATGTACTCGAATCAGACGATGCTGAATATACTATCGATCCACCTGGATTCATTAGAGTTACTGCACTACACTTGCAGCGGTAAGTACAACTGCGTGTGTGTGCGCGTCTCTCTGAACCTCATATTCAAAAGGATATCATTTTTCTTCTTTTTCATTTTCCCCAAATGTCTGTTTAAAAATATTTTATATTATAGATAGATGTAAGGGTGTCATTTGTGACACGAACACGATAACACCTACCTAACCTAACCTACTTAATTTAGCAGTACAGATAACCCTTAACATGTTCGGGTCAAAATCGGGTCGAACACTAAATTAACACGGAAAATAAAATAGGTCAGGTCGAAATCGACTCGGTCGACACAATTGACCTTTATGTAACCCATTTAATTTTATAGTGATATATTATTTTAATATTTGATGATGTTTTAGTTGGTTATATGATGATAGAAAAATTATTAAATGCATTTTTTAATAATTTTAATATTTAATGTAATTTTTATTTGTAATTTCAATTTTTTCTGATTTTTTTATTTTTTTGTGTCAAGTTTAAATTATACAGGTTTTTCGTGTCGTGTCGGGTTACCCGTGTTATACACGGGTCGTGGTCGGGTCGTGTATCTTGACACGAATAATTAAACGGGTCGGGTCCTGGCCTGGCCTCGTCGGGTCGACTGAATACCTGAAAAACACGACACGCGAACACGAAACACGATACGATTGACACCCCTAGATAGATGGATTGGATATTTCATACTAAAATAAAGTCCGGGTGTCGGAGTTGACTCGATGATAGCCCAGTGTAAGCAAATTAATGGTTTTTTGGTCATTGGATTTTAGTAGGCTTAATTTAGACATTATAATCCAAATTGATTGAATAATAGTAATTAACACTATAGGCATTTTTTTTTTTTCGAGGAAACTCTATAGGCTAATTTATTGGACCATTATAGGAAATAACTCCCTTGGAATTGGGCGAACTTGTGTTGTTGGAGTATTGGCCACCAATATATTAATCAGTGTTAGATAGTGGTTTAAATTTATATCCTAAAAACTTATTTTGGTTTTTGCACATTTTGGTTTTACTAACTTTATGCATAATTTCTTTTCGTCTACTTTATTTCTTCTTTTTCTGGGCGGATAATTTTCTTTTACCACTAATCAGGTTTGTAAATCCTACACAGGAAGCACTAATCATAATCCCCTTTATGAACTTTTTTTTTTTTTTTTTTTTGAGGGAACCCTTTATGAACTTTGACTAATGGCATTTGCAGTCGTAGTCTAATTTGAAGAAAGGAAAGGCAAAATAAAAGAAAAGAAAAGTAAATATATGTCCTTGTATGGTTGTGTTTCCAACAATATTTTTCCACTTTCCAACTATTCAAAAACGAGTTTATGTTTGTTTTTGAAAGTTTTTAGTAGAAATGAAGTCATTTCCGCCACTTTTTTATGGAAAATATTCTTTGAAAACACAACCAAACAAATTTTCATTCCAATTACGCAAACCTAGATAAAATTTCACTACAATCACGCAAACCTATGTCAAAAATACATTTGAAAACTATAACCAAACATATTCTCATTTTCAAACAAAATCCGCATAACAAACCAAACATATTCCTAATTTTCACACGAAAATCAATAAAGTTTGGAAATTCATTTCCAACACTAAAAATCAGAAATTGAACTTGGAAATACATCTATACAAACCCTATATTTTTCCATTTTCAAGTCAATTACAACGACCCACCTACCTACCTAGAGTCTTAGACACTGATTTAACTTTAAATTAATCATAAACAAAAGTGAGGGAGCGCCCCCTCCCCCTTTCCACAAAGCAACTATACAATTAACTCTTCAATTTACTTTAATATTTTTAACCCAATCAAATTTGACAAAAATAAGATAATTATTTATTTTCTTCTTAATTTTAGATTTTAACTTTACAACTTGAGTATGACCCATCAATTTTCACAACCTTGTAAATTGAAGTGCATATGACCATATGAGTCCACCCAATAATTTTAATAGGTTTTTGGCTTAGAGTTTTAGGTTCATCTCATACATCCTGCATGAACCAATAATTTTGAGCCGTTTAAATGAGCTTCATTAATTAATATTAGGGAAAATTACAAAAAAAAAAAACCATGAGGTTAGGGCTAATTACAAAAAATCCAAAGATTTCTGAAAATTACAAAAAACCCATTGAGGTTTGATTTCGTCTTACATTTTCTCCTTCATAAGCAAAAAAATATTTCAGAAACCTCCTTTACATCTATAAAAATATTGTATTTACCCCCTTAAATTTAAGACAAAATTAAACTTCAGGGATATTTTTATAATTTTGAAATATCTCTGGGTTTTTTTTGTAATTAGCCCAAGCCTCAGGGGTATTTTTGTAATTATTCCTTAATATTATTAGATTTATAGTGCTTGTTTGGGAGCACTTTTGAAATGCGCTTTTTTGGAGGAAAATGAAATGCGCTTTTGGATCTAAAGACTAAAAGTATATTTCAATAAAAATTGATGTTTGGTAGTTAATTTAGAATGAATTTTGGATAAGTTACTTCTCCAAAAAAATTCATTATAGAGAAGTCATAATTGAAGCCTCTTTTTAAAAAATCACTTATTAAGAAATCAATTTTTATGAATGAACTTTTGCATAAGCATTCTCAAACATGCATTTAGTAATTAGTATATAATATCCATTTCCAATTTTATTCCAATTTATATCATATTTAGTCGATGAACTAGCAATGAGGATGTTTTTGATATTTTCCAAACCCAAATGGCACTTGAATGGTCAAATGCACATACCTAACAACCAACTAATTTCACAAGGCATTTACAATTTTCACATTTCATTTTCATCTGCCATAACATTTTGAAATTTTTATACTTAGAAAAAGTACTACAAATATTATTTCATATATATGAGTTTGGGCTCATTACCTTTTGAAATATCAAAAAATAAGGTTCAGTATCATCCCCTAGTATCATATAATTTATAGTAATGATATATATGACAAAGTTAAGTCAAATTTTGTTATTAACCTAGATGCTATGAATTTTTGTACTTCATATTTTATGGTTTTTAACGGATGTGATTCTGTTTCTACCGATATGTATTGTTAGTTTGAATTAGTTAATAAAATTGTTTTTATTGTCAAAAAAAAAAAAAAAAAAAAAAAAAAATTCAAAGCTAATAAGGTAAATTACATCATAATGTAAAACACGCAACTAACCGCGTGAGCATAATTATATATTTATGGGCATTTACTTTGTAAATTTGAATACAAGACGAGTAATATGAAATGTAACGAGTTGTTAGACATGGATTGATTACCATATCAAACCTATGCGTCTCTATTCTTTTGAAAATATTCATTTATTTGTTTGATTTTCGTTTTTTAATGATTTCTCCATCGAATTGATATGAAAATTACTATATTGACCTCGCCTGTGCTAGGTCGAGTCCGAACTTACCAGCCGAAAATTACCAAGATGTCCCCAGACCCACAAACTTTTTATATGGGTCCCGACCACCATAAGGTCCAAGTCGGGTCGCCCGTGAGCTCTCCACTATCGATGGAGCGTCACGTGTACGATGATCCGCATTTAACAGGGAACAATATCGTACAACACGAAAATCAAGGCAAAAGGTAATTTGTCAATATTATTCTAAGTTACCTCGCTTCTTTAGCTTTCTAAATACCTCAATTACTTTATTCTGACTTATGCAAAGGGGCCTTAGTTTTAGCCCCACACTAGCCTACGTGTGCTCTGTTTCAGGTACCTTCGAACAAAGTACCTCTTCTCGCTTTTTGGGACCCTGAGTCAGGTATCCTCGAACAAAGTACCTCACCTCACTTTTTGGAACCTATGTCGATACATCTGATTTACCTTCCTAAATCAAGAATAGTGTTCTTCCTTTCCGTGGAATCAAAAACCTATTCAATCGTTGTGAGTGAAATTTTCTTCTCTCATCTCTTTGAGAGTGTTTTATTCGAAAATGAAGTTTATTTGGCTTGATTTGGACAAATTTGGATTTTTTTCGTCACATCTGTAGATTTGGAGATAATATGGATTTTTGGGTATCTGATTCTCTATTGGTCGTGCAACCAGTTACTCGATGAACATTCATTGCCATTTGAGTCGGGGTTGATCAATGTTCTGTCAGTGAATTTTTCTTTGTCTTCATCCTCTTTTTTCTGATAATTTGGGATGTTTTGTTTTTTTCTTCTTTACGTTGAAGAAAATAAGTGTACTATACATCGATGTTGCAGTTTTCTGCATTTTATTAAATACAAATTTTTATCTGTCAAAAAAAATTATATTACATTATCCATTATTTACATTGTAGATTAAATGAATATATATCCATCAATTTTACCAATTTAGTCTTTGTTGAAAAAGGAAAAATTAATGCGTCGGAGGCCTGACCACGTGTCAATCATCCACACAGTTGGAATAGGAGATGAAACACGATTTTGGAATAGAAGATCCCATCCGGTTTCCTTCCTTCCCGTTGAATCCTTGACCGCAACCATAATTAATAGTAATTGAAGCCTCATGTAGTCATGTTTCCAATAACTGCATCAAATTTCCAACATTATGAAAACCGAAAAATTCGTCATTGCAAATTTCCAACAAATTTAATGAATTCACTTAATGCTAATACAATAGATAAGCAAATTTCAATTTAACTTATTAAAAGCACTTCCAAACAAAAGCAACAATGTTCTATACACGTCTTCCATTTCATTTTTCAATGGCCTTCAAATTTTTATTCCATATCATTTTATTTTATATTTCATTCTTTAAATGTATAATATATTTGTTCAAACAATGTTTGCAAGAAGAACAAAAAGAACAAAAAAAAAAAAGGAAAAGTTTAGGCCTTTTTAACTAAATTTCGTTGGCATTAATAAATGATTTATTTTTGAGAAAATTAATAAATGACTTTGAATGTAGAACTAATCTCTCATCTGTCCACATTAGATGGCTGTTCTTCCATGGACCATCTATAATTGCATCATCAACATACCTCTTTCCTCCTCTTCTTCTTTTTTTTTTTAATTAATTTTTGCACACACACCACACTAGGTATAGAACCCTGATCTCCCACAAAGGAGGGAGACAAGAAGCTAATATGTATGAGCGTCATGTTTATACAAGACAACACTTTAAAATATAAAAGATTCGGGCAACTTCATACATGCCTTCCAAAGTGGATATTTGTGTATAGTTCGCAAGCATCATAATCTAAATCTGATACAATCAATGAATTTTAATTAGGTTTTTTTTTTTTTTACATATATTGCACATTTTATGCATGTGAAATACTATTTTTTGACGCAACTAATTTTGTTTTTTCTTTGTATATGTGTGCAAAAAGTTGCGATTGCTTATGAAAAAATTTCATTCGTCTAGATAAATTCTTTTTACCTAAAATGTGAATAATTATAAAAATTTTCGTAAAAATGCACTATACACTCACTTTCACTTTTTTCCTCTCTCACAATCACTTATATCCATTTTCATAAATTACTAACTATCAATCATAACCAATCATTATCTTACTATTTATATATCAAATCAACTTTCATCATTATATTTTCAATTTCATATTCAATCACACTATCGAAATTCATTATTTTTCTTTCAAATTTTTTTCATCATTATTCTCTAGAAGAAAGAAAATTCCTAAAGTGAAAGGATATCGAATCACGCCATAAAGTTTTATTTCAAGCAAAATAAATAGATTATATTGGGAATACAATAATGTTTTGTTGGCTATGTTCAGGGACATTTAATGTAAATTTACGTTAAAATTAAAGGATAGATGAATAATTTTGCCAATAATTTATCTTTCGAGGTTCGTATCTAATAAAATTCCACACCTTGTGATGGAATTCGTATCTAATAAAGTTCAAAATAAAATCGGGCAAACAAATATTAGAACGGCTGATTGTAGAATGTAACATTCAAAGTTTGCTCTGATAGAATGTAACATTCAAAGTTTGTCTGACCAAATTACTAATTTGGTCATTTTAAACTCTGACCAACTTAGTAATTAATTCATTAAAACTAATTTCTCAACGTAAGGGGGCCTCATATTAGCTAGTCATATTCAAAATAAGTGATGTTTTAGGAAAAAATACACACATAATATGTAATGCCCAAATTCAATAATCCAAAAATAATCATAATACCATGTTAACGAATAACATACTCCGGATATTTATCAAGTTAACTTTCACAAATGTAAACCCAATCACATAACCAAGTATATTATAATTATTACAAATGAAGTCTTAACTTGCAAAACTTTAATATAACAAATAATACATAAAAGAAAACTAGGAATCGAATTTAGTATAATTACACATCAAAATATTTAGGCCAAAAATCGGAGTAATGATACAACACGATTAGGATTCTCACGTTGCTCGTATTGGTGTCCTGGACTCAAATTCGCGGTCTCTGAAATTTTTAAGAAAAACACGGGTTGAGCTAAACGAGCTCGATGGGTAGGGCAATGGGAATGCAAAGGTTATTAATGAAAACTTGAAAGAAATTATTTGAGCTAATTACTTAGTGTACAAAACGGTTTCATGCATGCAAATGAATGCATAACTAACAAGACTAATATTAATTGCAATAAATACTGCTACACAATAAAGCAATATCACCAATAAGCAACTTATACAGAATAATATTGCAACAATATCGAAACGGAAACCAAATTGTACTAACCTCAGATTTTTTTAGCTCCTGCATCACATACAATATTAGCACAAACACGTTAAAACACATTTTGATGATTCACGCTGATTTTAAAATGGACAAGGTTCTATGCCCCATTTTAAAATCCAACGGGATACACAAAATAACGTTGGGCTGATGTGGAATAAACACCGCACCCTAACGTTCCAATTCAAGCCTGATTTCAAAACGGACAAGGTTCTATACCCCATTTTAAAATCCAACAATCGGGATAACATAATGATAAACGCGAGGTCGATGTGGAATAAACACCGCACCCCATTGCGTTCTCCAATGCACCACGCCGAAGCCTAACACCTTATTCCTCCCGAGTGGCTCGACGACTCTTTAGCTGTGGGTTTAAATCCAGAGACCGTCATATTCTGGAATATACCAATACTACGACCCAAGTTCTCGCCGCACCGTCCGACCAGAAAAATGGGAATAGGCACATGTGTAGCGAACAAACATCAACATGCAACCTGTTTGATTGATTGCCCAAACTACACACGCCAAATGGGTTCATCACAAGGCTCAGAAAACCAAATTTACAGTCCAATAAAAGCTCATGATGTTTGGGCAATACAAGTGAGTCCTATCAAGATTCACTACTTAGGTGTTATCTAATCTAACTTGGTTATCAAACAATAATCATACAACATAATTTACAATTTCATCATCACATATATCAACTTTCATGCGCTTTACAAATTCGTGCATAACAAAATTGATGGATGCAACATGTCGTGTTTAATGTTTTCCATAAAAAAGAATGACCTTACTTAAAAAAACTTTACCCACATTTAAAGTTCGATTCCAAGAAACAATTAATCTCCAAACTTGTCGTTCAAATTCATATATATGGTTGGCAAAGTGAACGACTGGTCGGCGGTGGTGGTGGTAGCCGTGAGCGGGGAGGGGGAAGAGAGGAGGAAAAAAGAAATAAAATGAGAAACGAAGAAGAAAGCAAAAAAATAATAAAATCCGGCGGTGGCGGTGGTGGCTGGCGGCCGGTGGTGGTGGCCGGCGCCGCTGGGGTGGGGAGAGGAGAGGGAGAGGATACACCCTTTAGTGTATGTAAGTGTGTGTTTAAAATCAAAATGAAGCTAGGGTTATATTTTTAGGTATTTAAAAGGTAACAAAATGGGTGGGCTTTGGTTTAATGTTGGACTTGGGTTATGGGCTTGGGTTGTGGGTTAGTCTCTATAAAACAATTCAAATAAGTAATATGGTTTGGGACTTATAGAATGCTGAAAATTGTTAAGAGTTGGAGAAAGATAATGGGCTATGGATTTGTACAAATGAAATAGACTACACCAAGCTACAATTTATTTTTAAAGCCAAAATAGATTAGAAACTATATAATTAACAAATAATAGTATTCAAATCATAAATCTTAACAAAATAATAATAATATGATAGATAATTAATCCCTTAATAAGATAGTAAAAATCTAATTTGAAATTCAATGAAGTAAGTCTCAATAGTAATTGTAAAGACAAATAGATATTGACAATTATCCTAACTCCATAATTATTATTCAATTAAATGACATAAATTACTAGAAAAATAATATAATCGTTATCTCAAATAAATGATACTTCATGAATAAAGGGAATAATATGACATAATAAATTGCATACCTTGAAAAAAAATGGGCGAGATATGATGGAGATGGATGTTATTAGACTATTTTCTTTTAAAATTTGAAAAGAAACTTTTGTTTTTCCAAGTCTACAGAATCGTAGACCTGCTCTGATACCACTTGTAACGACCTAATTTTATGAAATTAAAGTACTCTAAAATATTATTAAGAAAACACGAATTTATAAATTAAAGTGATTCTAATAATTATCAAAAAGTTGATTTAGAATTTTTAATTAAGAATAAAAAAATATAATGATGATAATAATAATAGTAAATAATAATAATAATAATACATCTTTCAAATTAAATATCCAACAATTGTTCCAAGCATAAACAAAAAATATTAAAGACATAAATCTAAAATTTAGTCCGATCATAATTTATAAATGATTTATTGCACCATCCACAACATCATATCTTTAGCCGGATTCCTCAACCTGAAAGTCATGATAATAATAGAGGTGAGCTTCATCGCCAAGAGGGATATATCTCACAATATTTAATATAACATGAAAAGCATTCACATAATTACAACAATAAGTTCATTAATTTTCTCTTTTCCTTTGATCGACAATTATCGCATATAGCATTGCGGGTTCACCCGATACGTTTGATCCCTTTACCCTTTTCATGGCCCCTAGCTTATATGAATTTATTTCCTCTTGACATATATTGCAATCAATGAAGTACAATCATGAAGCATTAAATAAAGACAAAAAATATAGAAAATCCCTACCTTAATAATCGCAGATATTCGATGTAAAAAAATGAACAATAAAAGTCTTAGTACTTTCAGTCCCTTCGTTTTCAACATTAAATAAAATTATATAATTAATATATGATTTTAATAAATCAAACTAATTAATGAAAGAATTTGTGAAAAATATTGAAAGAAGGCTTGTGAATTGTGAATATATATATATATATATATATATATGAAACTTGAATTAGAAAAAAATATTTATACCTTATAATTATTAGAAATGTGGTATAAAATTGTGTATGAAATTACACATATTTATAGTAGTTAATTCTAACCCCTAAACCCCTAAACCTAAATTAGCCCCTAATAACTAACTCCTAAGTCCCCTAAAAATAACCCCTAAACTAATTAGTGGTTATCACATTCTCCTCTCCTTAAATATAATTTCGTCCTCGAAATTCGACATCTTACCTGGAATTGAAAAAACTTGGGTACTTGACATGAATTTCCTCTTCACGCTCTCAAGTAGCTTCATTTCTGCCATGACGTCTCCACTGTACTTTGATCAGGGCAATATTTTTATTTCTCAAATGGTGAATCTTGCTTCCCAAAACAACTTATGGTATTTCCTCATAAGTTAAGTCATTGTTGATTGTCAGATCCTTATAATTCACGATGTGACTTGGATCGTGAACGCACTTTCTTAGCATAGTGACATGAAAAACATTGTGCACACTTGATGGACTCGGTGGTAATGCTAGCTGATAAGTTAAATCTCCAACTCGTGTAAGGGTTTCAAAAAGTCTGATATATCTCGATTTCAACTTTTCCTTTTCGCCAAATCGAATAACACCTTTAATAGGAGCTACTTTTAGAAATATTTTTTCTCCTTCATCAAATTATATATGTATTCTCCGTCTATCAGCATACGACTTTTGTCTATCTTAAACCATCTTGATTCGATCTTGTACTATATCTATCTTTTCAACAATTTGCCGAATTAATTCAGGCCCCAAAATTTTTCTTTCATCAACTTCGTTCAAATATAATGGTGGTCTCCATTTTATTCTATACAACGCCTCGTATGGAGCCATCCCAATAGTCACTTGATAATAGTTGTTATAAGCGAATTCTACTATGTGTAATAATATTTCCCAATTACTTCCGGGTCGAGCACACATGCTCTCAACATATCTTCCAATATTTGTATAGTCCTTTTAGATTGTCCATCTGTTTGCGAGTGATAAGCCATACTAAATCTAAGTTTCGTTTCCAAGGCACTTTGTAGATTTTTTCAAAATTTAGAAGTACAACGCGTATCTCCATATGAAACAATTGACACGGGAACTCCATGAAGTCTCACTATTTCCTCAATGTAAATTTGTGCATATCACTCCATTCTGAACGTCATCATAGTAGGTAAGAAATGTGTTGATTTTGTTAATCGGTGTACTACAACCCATATAGCCTTATTTTCCTTGATTGGTGGTAGAAGTCCTACCACAAAATCCATAGTTATGTGCTCCCATTTCCATTCTGGATCAAGTGGTTTGAGTAAATCAGATGGTCTTTGGTGTTCGACTTTAACTTGCTGACAAGTCAAATATTTTCCACAAAGGTTCTAATAGCTTTTTTCATACTTCTCCACCAAAATAACTCTCTTATCAATCTGTTTTGCTCCATGAGCAAACAAGTCACTCACTATTGGTCTCACGGTTTAAATCGTAGTAAGGGTAAATCTTATGTTCAATACAACCAAACTCTTAAATAAGGAAACCCTACATGCTCAAAACGTAATTTACGTAAATCCTACGTTCAAATCTCATTAGGGAAAATCATCTCAAATCCAAATTTGTTTACATTAACCCTTAGTAGGAGAAATTTTCATCAAATAACTAACCTTATTGGTTGTCAAGTCACAACTACAATAATAAAACCTTATTGAAAATGTTAATATAGTATAGATATTGTATATCAATTAGGAGATAATTAGAATCCCGTAGATTAGCCTATTAATTTAGTTTCCTTATTTTGGTTGCTTTCAACTTGTATATAAGTGCACTTTATAATCAATGGAATAAACAATTCATTCAGATTTCAGTATATTATATGGTATAAGAGCCACATTAGGTTTTCTGAAAATTTGTTTCCCCAGCCGCTGCCTCTTTTTTTTTTCCTTTTGAACAAAGAAGGGGTTTTACTAGGGTTTCTTCGAGTGACACGTTTGGAGTGACATCCAGATCACACCGCCACCCCCTATCTTCAACTCGCTCCAGGTGACCATCCCGACCATCCCGAGTCCTTGATGGCGCGTGGCGTGTGCGGACACGCGCTAGGGTCAAGTTCGCCCTCTCCGCCATGCGCAGCGCGTGAGAGCGCGTGGATCGGGCGGAATTTTTCCGGCGTGGCCGGTCGGTTTTCCATCGGGCTTCCCGGGCTTTTTTCTGGTTCACTTTGGTGTTTCGTTGTACGGTTTGGGCTCGATTAAGATTCTTCAGGTTTTCAGTTTCAGTTTTTGATTCCCTTAGTCCCTGTTCAGATTTTATTTTTGTCCTTTGCACACTTTTGTTGCTTTGTGTTGTTGTTCTCATGGGTGACAATACTAAACTTGTGTCCGAGATCATTCCTATGCTGAATATGATTACCGATGTTAAGCTTAATGGCTCCAACTATCTTCTTTGAGTAAAACTATTATCGTACATTTACGAAGTATTGACAAGGACCACCACCTCGACTGATCCTCCAAAAGCCGACGCTTGGTCTTGGTTGCGTAATGATGCCAAACTCCTTGTCCAGATTCGAAATTCTATTGAGCGAGAGATACTCTCTTTAGTCAACCATTGTGAATTTGTCAAGGAATTTATGGATGGTTTGGCTTTCTTATACTCGGGTCGCAGTAATATTTCTCGGATTTACTCACTTTGTAAATCTTTTCATCGGGGGGAGCAACATGATAAAAATCCCACTGCTTATGTTATGGAGTTCAATAGAGTTTATGAAGAACTTAATTCTATTCTTCCGTTAAGCGCTGATGTGAAGGCCATGCAACAACAACGAGAACAAATTGCCGTTATGAGTTTTTTGACTGGGTTACGTCCTGAGTTCGACACTTTCAAGTCTCAGCTTCTCTCCGAATCTGTTATCCCTTCATTACAGGAAATGTTTTCTCGCTTTCTTCGTACTGAGGATGTTCAACCTTCACATCCCACCCCTCAGAATAGTGCTCTTATTAGTCGTGGTGGTCCTCGTGGTGGTTTTCATAGAGGTTCTCGTTGGGGTTCTCGTGGTGGTAATCGAGGTGGATCTCGAGGTGAGTCCACCTCTCGTGGTTCTCACACCTCCGAGTCTGATGCGGTGGAATGTTTTTATTGTCACGAATATGGGCACACTAAGTATAATTGTCCGCAACATGCTGCCAAGAACCAGAAAGGTTCTTCTGCCCATACTGCCTCTTCCTCTAATATGGTCATGATTTTGAGTGAGGAGTATGCTAGACTTACTAAGACTGTGAACCCTCACCCACCTACCGCTGTTTTTGCCGACATGGATAACTCTGCTACATGTCTTATCTCTAAAGGATCTAAATGGGTCATTGATTCTGGTGCTTCGGACCATATGACAGGTAACTCAAATCTTTTCTCCACATTTCATTCTCATGCACCCTCCACTCATGTTACTATATCTGATGGGTCTACCCCATGTGTCCTTGGTTCTGGTTCTATTCACCTCACACCGTCTATTTCATTACACTCCGTATTGAGTTTACCTAATTTTTCGTTTAACTTACTTTCGGTCAGTAAGCTTACCAAATCTTTGCATTGTAGCATCTCATTCTTTCCTGACTATTGTGTTTTTCAGGATCTTTCGACGAAGTAGATCCTTGGTAAAGTGCGTGAATCTGATGGCCTCTACATTCTTGACACTCCAGAGCCAAAGTCTCTTGTTGGCACATATTCCTCTTCCGCACTTGAGATGCACTGTCGCCTAGGCCATTGTTGGGAAATTATTTTTAGATTTTGATGAATGCTATGTAAAACTTAGAATAGAAAGTTGGCACCCCATTTCTGTTGTAAATTGCATTGTAATAGATAGGGCTGGTCGAGCCGAGTCAAGTCGCCTATGCCTGAACATGCAAGAAGACAACCGGAGACTAGAAGGAAGACTCATTTGTAAGGCAACCGAGTGTGGCAAAGAAGAGAAGACATGAACTCGATCAAGGTGCAAAACAAATCCAGCTGAGTGAAGTATCACAAGTCAACTCAAGACAACCAAGTCTCAAGTTGAAGTGACAAGAGTCATCCAATGATTGGAAGTCGACTCAAGTCAACTCGGGAAGTCAAGGAAATGCAATCAAGTCGAGATAATCGGAAGAGATCCGTTGCCGAAGTCAAGAGAATTACTTAAACAAGTAATACCTCCATCCGCCTTTCTTGAAGTTCTCGATCCCAAAAGTGTGCAAAAGGATAAACCAATGGGAAGCACTTTGCACTGTGTCGAAACTCAAAAGTCAAGAATCATTCATACGAGGAAATGTCAATTCCAAAGATCGCAACAAGACAAGCCAACGACCACAAGTCTTTTGAAAATAAGCCTATCTCTTCAACGGGCGATTTTCAAAAGAACACTATAAAAGGTCCGAGGAATTTATTTGAGAAAGTAAGTTAGTTACCTTGACAATCGGAAATCAAATACGAGCATGAAAAGCAATGTCTCAGAACCAAAAATATTCTCAAGTCATTCAAGATCAATCCTCAAGCCTACATTACGAAGGAAATCAATCCAACACTCACCGTGAAGGAAAGACAACTTCAATCGGTTGAAGAGGAAACATTTGAAGAATCAAGGGGTCTACATTCCACGAGGATTGTAGGAAGGTTCAAAGTCGAACCGTCTCAAGTTTTTGGAGGGCTTCGTGATCAATTCCAAGAAGCTTGAGCAAGTGGGCAGAGTAGCAAGGCGATCGCCTGTGAAGAAGCCTTCGAGTCGCATTTAGAAGCCAACTCGTGTGAACAAGGCATCTCTAGATCGAGTCCCAAAGGATCAAGTCACCGCGTGATCAAGACTTGTATCCGGATCATAACCACTTTGTATATAGATCAATACTTAGTGGATTCCTCCAGAGTTGGAGAAGAGAGGAGTAGAAGAATTACCCCATCTTCGAACCTCATTAAAAACTTATTGTGTCATTTACATTTCAACACTTTAATTTCTCGTGATATTACTTTTATATCTCACGATGAATTTGCTATCCAATTGTTAATCAACCAAGTGCTAAAACCAAGTATTAAAACAAACTTAACCAAATTCAAGGGTGTTAAGTCTTCCAAAAAACATATCACACGGTAAGTTAAGTCTTTAGTCAAAACAACTGAGTTATTCTATCAACAAATTCGAGTCATGCTGAGTGACTAACTCTGCGATTAACTAACTTAGCTGTCCATCAAGGACTCAGTGTGAAGTATTAACTCGAACGTATTAAAAATGACTAAATTAAAAAGTTTGTAAGGTTTATTCAACCCCCTTCTAAACCTTACACTCACACCCTTTGGGACCTACAAGTGGTATCGGCGGTTGGTTCATTGAGCCTTCCGCACTTGGTTACTAAACTAGATCTTCAAATTTTTCAAAGATTGTTTTAGTACTTGATCTTTCAAAACTCTTTTAATCAGCAAAGTTATTATCATGGAAGCAAATTTGACACGCATCCCTATGTTCACAATTGAAGAATTTGATGATTGGAAAATTCGTATGTAGGCTCATCTATCAGCATTACACGATGAAATGTGGATAGTAATAGAAGATGGGCCACTGTAAATCTTAAAAGTGAACACATCTGCAAGGAGAGTTGCTGCAGCTGAAGGAGAAGAGGATGTTTGCTCCTAGACCAAATGATGGTTGAAAAACCAAGAGCTGAATGGACAAATGATGACATGAAAAGATATAACTTGGACAATGTGGCCAAGGACATTCTTTACAAAACTTTGGACAAAGCCATGTTTAACAAAGTCAAATCATGCAAAACGGCAAAAGAAATCTGGGACAAGCTAACCTTGATTTGTGAAGGCTCAGAGCAAATCAAGGAAAATAAACTATCTGTTGTTGTACAAAAATTTGAAAACTTTAAGATGTTTGCAGGAGAAACCTTGGATCAACTGGATGCTCGGTTCACGAAAATTACCAATGAGCTATCTCGCACTTGGAAAAGAATATACACAAAAGGAAATGTGTATGAAGATTCTAAGAAGTCTCCCAACTGAGTGGGATATGAAAGTCATGGCCATGAGACATTCCATGGACCTATCAAAGACATCCAACCATGAGCTATTCTCAGATCTCAAAGCCTACGAATTTGAGCTGAGAAGAAAAAAACAAGAGGAAACAATTGTGCCCAAAACAAATTGCTCTTTAATTGTTAAGGATGGCAAAAGAGCTGAGGTCAAAGAAGTCATTGACCAAGAGGAGATCAGACCGATGGTTAATAGGTTTAACAAGTTCTTCAATAAGAATTACAAAAGAAGCAAAGGTGAATCCTCCGTAAGACACTCGGCTCCCTCCAAGTCAAGGGAAGAAAGACCACCCAAGAGAGCAGAGCATCAAAAAGTTGAATATCAAAGAGCTGACAATTCAAGGATTTGAAAAACTGATCAAAAAGTTGAAAATCTATGCTGAACTATGAGTGCAACCCATCACTATGCCATTGAATGTCCATATCCTGTAGTCAACAAATACATGAATGAAGAGGAAAGAAAAGTCTTGAGAGAAAGAAGACAAGAAAAGAGAAAGGCAATGTTGGGCTGCAGAAACTATCGAGACATCGAAGTCAAAAGACACAAAGCAGATTCGGAGAGTAGTGAAGGCGGACTACTCAAGTGACTCGAAGAAGAAGCCTTGATCCGTCTAATGGCTAAAGAACAAAACCAACCCGACTGACCAAGAAGATGAGGTACACTCTAACTCATCACACTCGGATACTAGTGATAGTGATTGTGACACACACACACTTCATCACCCACTGATCTTTATGATTCATTAGGCAAAATGATGAAAGATTTTGAATACATTAAATCCTCACACACACTACTAAATGAGGAAAACAAAATTTACTAAGAGCTAAACTCACAAAACTACTAAGGAGTCGAGTACTCTAAGTCAAATAGCCGATGAGAATAAAAGTCTAAAGGCCGAAAAATGCTAAGTTAATAGCGAAATAGCTTGCTATAGAAAAGAGGGAGAATGACCTCAAAAATGTGATTTCCTCATTCACTAAGGCATCTAAATCCGTGGATGATCTTATTATGAGTCAAAGAGAATGCGAGATAAGACAGCTTAGGATTTAATCCCTCCGTACTATGTCAAGCTCCAAAAGTGATTTTGGAAAAAGGATCTTCAAGTAATGAAGCATCTCAAAAATCCAAAGCACAATCACAAGCAAACTGGTCTTGGTTATAAAGGAAAAGGAAAACAACAAATTGAGTGTCTTTGAGAGGACAATCGAGAAGAAATCCAAATGTTCCTCAAAAAACTCCAAACAGAAATACTATGTAAAGAAGAAACAGAGCTACCAAAAGCCCCGTAAGTTCTATAAAAGGAACACACATAATGGGAATGGTAGAAAGTACCCAAGCCAAGTGATTGGAATAATGTGAACTATCGAAAGACCTATGGAATATAAGCTTTTTGTGGCAACGCCTAGAACTCAAAGAAAGGCCATTCCAAAGGTATAAGATCTATCATCGCACACATATGCACCTAGGCACTACACTCGGAGATATCACAACTACCCAAAGAAGGTAATTGCTAAAACACATGCACATGCATACAGACAAAAGAGACAAATTGTATGAACCTAGAACCCCCAAGCAATTTGCCAAAATTAATTATGATTATTGTTAGTCCAAGTGGCTACAATAATCTGAGAGGGGTGAATAGATTATGCCGATTTTTCGCAAATTACCCTCTTTTTTCGAAACAACGAGTAGATAGCAAAAATGTAAATGCGGAAAATAAACAACACTCGTTGATTTAAAGAGGTTCAACCCACCTAGGGCCTAATCCTCTACCACCCCAAGATCTCCTGGATGGATTTTGAAAAGAAATTTCTTTTTATTAATTTACCAAAAATTAATACAACACCTTGAGGATTACCACAACCCTCTTTCACCACCTCGAGGATTACCACAACCCTCTTACAACACCTTTGAAGATTACCACAATCTTCAAACACCTATCACCTAGATCACCCAAGTGTATTCTTACCACAAGAATACTCACAAGGATGTCTTGTGTTGAATGATGACCAAAATCAAGATTACAACTCAATAATGATTGATACAATATGAGTACAAGTGTAATCAAGAATTGAAAGCCTAGACCTCAAATTTGTGCAAGTGAAAGTGCTTAGGCTAATACAACAAGATATATGAAAGTGTTTGCTCAATCTCTTTGCTTGTGTAGAGTGTATCTTGTATCTTGTTGCTTGAATGAAGCCTCTATTTATAGGAGAGGACTTGGCTTTCATTTCCGACATTGGCTCCTCCTTGGGGAGTGATTTGCTTTTTCAAAAGAAACCATTTAAAATGATCAATATAGTTGTTAGAAATCAATCCCACAAAATAGGGAAAAGTTGTCCTAAAAACGCAACGGATAGTTTCTTTGATAAACATGGGGTTCGACCGGTCACAGAGATAAGATTGAAATTGAATTCTCGCGAATTTTTACACAAGGGGACCGGTCGAAGGGGAGTGCGACCGCCCTTAGTCGTGACTTGCCGCTTGACGAATTTACGAAACAGAGAAGTCCGGAACAAAAATCCAACTTGCAGGTGCAATGTCGTCGCCGGTCACGGCCGGTTGGCTGACCGCACTGCCGCCCACCTCGGTCGACCGGCCGCTCGCCATGTTTTTCTTACGTCCCATTTTCTCGTTTCTCACCAACTCAGTGCGGGTTGCCCTTATAGGCGCACCGGTCGAGCTGAAACAAATGTGTTGTCCAATGTTTTATGGAAAATAAACTTCAAGAAATACTCCGAAAAAATAGTAAAAACATTTTAAGTTGATCGGAAATATTTAGACAACATTTAGGGACATAGTTTTGGTTTGAAAACATATTTGAACAAAATCGAACATAATCATCAAAATCATGATAAAAACATTTATCTAACAATTATGGCACCGATAGATGGCAACATCTTAAAGTCAAACCATGTGGCTATAGGTTGGTTAGATCATCTTACAATACTAACCCCTCGGGACCTGCAAGTATGGGTACCTAAAACCTAATCTCCTTGATTGCGGGTTCAAGGAGCAAAGCATCAGTACCAAGGAACCTGGTACATGGATAGTGGTGCTTCCCGGACACATGACAGAAACAAGAAAAATCTATCAAAATTCAAGGATGTTAGAGGTGCAAAAGTCATATTTGGAGGAAATGAAGCTCCAGGAGAAATAAGAAGCATTGGATCCATCAAGAAAAATGGATTAGAAATTACGATGTTGCATATGTTGAAGGCCTCAATTTCAACCTCATAAGCATAAGTCAACTCGTGACAAAGTGCTACAACGTTGGATTCGATATGGGTGTATGCCAAATCAAGGATATCTTGAAACAAATGAAATAGTCTTTGCAAGGATGCGGACAAAAGAACATGTATGTGGTAGATTGGTCAATCGCAACACCAAGCACTTGTCTCGCTAGCAAAGAGCACAACTCAATCAAGTTAGGTCGTGGCATAGGAAGCTAAGTCACCTCGAACTTCAAAACTATTAACAAACTTGCAAGAAGTAATCTTGTGGAAGGACTTCCCGGACTCAAGATACAAGTAGAGTATATGTGATGCATGCCGGATGGGAAAACAGATCAAATCATCATTCAAAGAAAAACACGTCCATCTTCAACAAGAATATTGCACTGCTACATATGGATCTATTTGGTCCATTGAACTAGCCAAAGATAAGTGGGAAGAAATATACCTTGGTGGTAGTAGATGACTACTCAAGATATACATGGACAATATTCATGTGTAAGAAGAAAGAAACTCTGCAAAACTACCACGGTGATGAAGAGAATCCAAAATAAGAAAAGTCAAACCATTATCAAAATAAGATCGTCGACAGAGGAACCGAGTTTGTCAATGGTATAATAACTCGATCTTGTATTGAAAATGGTATTGGTCATGAATTATCTGCAGCAAGGACTCCACAAAGAGAATGGAGTTGCGAAAGAAGGAATAGAACTCTCAAAAGAAGCGGCAAGGACCATGTTAGGTGAGCAGGCTGCCTAAAAGATTTTGGGTTGAAGCAATAAACACAAAGATGCTATACTCAAAATAGATGCATGATAAACAGACGGTGACAAAGACTCCTATGAGATTTGGATAGGAGAAAGCCAAATGTTGCATATTTCGAGAATATTTGGATGCAAATGCTTCATCCATAACAATGGCAAAGATAATTTAAAGGCTTTTGATGCTAAAGTGATGAAGGCATCTTCTTAGGATACTCTGTGAAAGCAAAGCCTCAGAGTGCTCAACAAGAGGACAATGGTTACTGAAGAATCCATCCATGTGGTGTTTGATGAACCCAACATAAATGGAGAAGACATTGAAGAGTCGGTGATAAGTCAATCAACCAACTATGCGAAGAGTCCCTATGTTGAAGTCAAGCTAGAATTATACGTCCGGATGAAGATGAGATAGCTGAGTCTCAAAGACAAATGGAAAATCTGCGGCTAAGTGATGATGAGAGAGCTGATAAAATAACACAAATCGCAAGACGATCAATCAGCTAACTTACTCCAACCTTTGATGTAAGATGGCCGAGGGACCATCCACCGAACTAATCATTGGAGATGTAAGAGAAGGTGTGAAAACTAGATCGAGAACTCAACAGGATGCAATGTTCACTTGCTTCATCTCACAAATAGAGCCAAAAGATGTGTCACAAGCATTGGATGATACACATTGGATGATACACATTGGATTCAAGCTATGCAAGAAGAGTCAATCGGTTTGAAAGGAATAAAGTGTGGGAATTGGTTCAAAGACCTACCCATGAAAATGTTATTGGCACTAAATGGGTGTTCAGAAACAAGATGAATGAGGAAGGTTCTGTGGTGATAAACAAAGCAAGATTGGTAGCCAAAGGGTATTGCCAAGAAGAAGGAATAGATTTTGATGAAACTTTTGCTCCTGTGGCAAGATTGGAAGCCATAAGGATGTTTCTTGCCTATGCGACTCACAAGAACTTTATCGTATATCAAATGGATGTAAAGAGTGCATTCCTTAATGGGTTATTGGAAGAAGAAGTATATGTTGAACAACCTCCAGGATTTGAGCGAGAAGACTCCGGATATATGGTATACAAACTCAAGAAAGCTTTATATGGATCAAACAGGCACCCAGAGCATGGTATGATACATTATCACAATTCCTAACTGAGAACGGATTCACAAAAGGCAAAATGGATAGAACACTCTTCAGAATTCAAGATGGGAAGAGTATACGCTTGTTCAAATATATGTGGATGACATCATCTTTGGATCCACAAACAAAGAGTCATGTGTGATAAATTCTCAAATCTTATGCAAAGCAAATTTGAAATGAGCATGATGGGAGAGCGATATTCTTCCTTGGACTCCAAGTGAAACAAACCTGAAGGATGGAACCTTCATAAGTCGACAAAATACACGGAGATTTAATGAAGAAATTTGGTATGGAAGAGAAGTCTTCTCGTGAAAATACCAATGAATACATCATCAAAATGGATATGGATGCGGATGGCAAGCCCGTAGATCAAACAAGATCTGAGCACTTATTAGATCATTGCTCTATCTTACAAAGAAGCGTAGGACATCACCTTTGTTGTAAGTGTATGTGCAAGATTTCAATCGCTCCAAAAGAAAGCCACATGATCGGCAAACGAGAGAATCTTGAGATATTTGAAAGGAAGCCAAGAAGTTGGCTTATGGTATCCAAAGGAAGGTGGATTCAAGCTAATTGGTTATTCGACTGACTATCTTTGGATGTAGAGTTGACAGAAAAGTACCTCAGGCACATGTCAAATGCTTGGAAATAGGTTAATTTCTGGTTTAGCAAGAAGCAAAATTCAATAGCCACCTCCACAAATTAAGCAGAATACATAGGCTGCGGCAAAATTGTTGTACCCAAGTCTTATTGATGAGACAAAGATCTCGAGAGACTATGAGGTTGAAGAAAAGGAAATTCCAATTATGTGTGATAACACAAGTGCAATTGCAATCACTCAAAATACTTGTGTTGCATTCAAGAACAAAGCACATTGATGTCGATATCACTTCATAAGAGATCATGTTGAAAAGAAGGACATCACCTTGGAATATCTCAACCGATAAGCAATTAGCCGACATATTCACAAAACCATTATGTGAATCAAGATTTGAAGAACTCAAACATGAATTGGGGTTAATTGAGCTGAGTTGACACTCATAAAACTCAAAGAAAAGAGAAGAAACACGAAAAGATGAGAAAGAGTCAACTCTTAAATCAAATTAAGTGAATCACCCGTGATCGTAGAATCACCGCATCGAGTTAGTTGACATGATTGAGTATTTATGCGCAAAGAGAGAAGAGTTAAATCAACTAAGGAATAAGTTTAGTCATTTATGAGCAAAGTGACAAAAACGCATCGTTTTTACTAAGCGGGAATGTTTTTAAGAATGACGTCGGATAATTATGACGTGTCTGATCAAAAGTCGCACACAAAGCTTATGATTGGATATAAATGTTTGTCGCATTAAATACGAGAAATTAAGTGTAATTTAGCGTGCAAAATCTGAGCCGTTGATCTTGATCAAAATTCAAAAACCGCCCGCACGTCCTTTCATAACCCATACTTATACCATTTCGTCCGATTTTCTCTCACTTTACCAAAACTGTTCATCTCTCTCTCGAAGGCAAAAGAAAGAAATTTTCTCTCAAAACCCTACAAATCCTCAAGTTCATTTTCAAAATTTCGTTCGGTAAAACATCAAGAAATGGCATCTACTCATGATTTTGCCAAGTTGGGAAGTAAATCCACACCGGGTCAATCATGGATTTCGACGACATGCTTAAACAGGGTCCGACGACACCCTCATGAAGAAGATTCTTGAGAAGATGGAAAAGTCTGGTTTAAAACCGTTTTTGACGATGGAGTTTCCGATGACCTACGTGGAAGAAGTCGCACGCTTCTCGTGAACACCGAAGTTCACGATGAGGGCATCAAGTCCTCTGCTTCACGGAAAAGCTTTCACCATTATTGCTAAGGATCCGCGGAACAACATTTGTTGCCGGGGAAGGAGTGCCGAGATTTATGAAGTGATGTTAACCTGGCCGCTTTGCTTGGAAGGAAGTAGCCAAGTCCGATTGTCTTCTGCGAAGGTGGTCTACACTAACAAGAAGTCATGAAAGAGGACTACCACAAATTGTTGGACATTGTTGCCAAATGCATAGACATCAAATTTGGAAGCTTTGACCACGGTATCCAAAAGCTAAAAGTTTCGATCGTAATGGTCGCGATCATTGAAGAAAAGAAGGTGAATCTGAAATGAGTTTGTATACAACGACTCGCCCGAATATTGGGAATAAATCCTTCAAGGAGGATGGTACGCGTTTGGAGGCTCCCTAGATACGGCCTGGTGATTGGCCGGATGATGGAAGTAAAAGTAGTTCCTCTTCGACATGGAAAGGCGTTCCATGTAAACAAGAAGATGTTCGATCCAACCTTTCCT
Organism: Rehmannia glutinosa; assembly: GCA_016081115.2. Taxonomy (NCBI): domain Eukaryota; kingdom Viridiplantae; phylum Streptophyta; class Magnoliopsida; order Lamiales; family Orobanchaceae; genus Rehmannia; species Rehmannia glutinosa. Next base: position 107,839 of record JABTTQ020000881.1, on the reverse strand, counting down.
GAGCACGAAGAGAGCATATGCAAAGAGAGCGATACAAGTGAGGGGAATCAAGCGGCCTCTGAAAAAGCATGTCTCTCTCTCCTCTCCTCGAAAGAAGGTTGCTCTCTGCACCGCTAAGAATATTGTTGCCCTGACAAAGAAGAAAAAACAAAGATGACCCCGCCCCTGCAGCCAGTCACCCGCCCGCAGTGTGTCTCCTCCCCGCCCTCGCAGCTCGCAGCGAGAAGGAATCTCAAATACCTTCTCTCTGTTGTTAAGAAAAGAGAACCGATAAGCCGAGACGGCCACTCCTCGAAGAAGACAACAACATTGGCCCCACGCCCGGGACTCGAAGAAACCATATCCGAGCCAGAAATCCCTCTGGTAAAAACTAAAAGAAGAAGAATCTTCAAGCATTCCGAGCTTGAGAAACCGGCTGAGTCAGCCACTCACCAAAAAACAGATCTGGAGATCGCTGGAGAAGTAGAGTCTCCAAATTATCGATGAAACATCCAAGTCTGCTTTGAAGCCGATCAGCAGAGGCAAATCAAGACACAAATTGTAGTCCGAACAAATTGAACACAAATGACTGCTGAGAAGGCAAACTCTCCTGTTGACAGGGTTGTATCCCCTCCTGCAACAGACGCAGCTGAAGGTATGGAGCACCAAAGTTTGCTACCTTCAATCCCTGAGAACGAGGGACAGCAGGGAGAAGATGATAAGGATGATGATGATGTAATGATCCTATCCCCACCTTATCCAGACATCCAAAATCGTCTGCGAGAATGGAGGAAGTGGAAGCTGAGTCGATCCACGGAACAGTTCCAAAGACCCGAATTTATTGAAGAAGAAGAGGAACTGTTGAACTTCCTTGGACTTACAACAGTGGTCCAAGCTCTTGATGAAGAAAACTGTTTGGACATTCTAAATATCTTTAAAGAGAAGGAGAAGGAAAGATTGGCAGAAGAGGCTGAGGCACGCGAAAAAGCCAATATCTGTCCTTTCACTGGGACCACTGATCACTCCCACCCTCTGTTCGATGTTCTCTCCGGGAGTGATGATGATCTGGACCCTACTGCTGCAACAGAAGAATTGGAGATGCAACAAGCCATGAGGTAATCCAGGGCCCTACATGAGCAAAGGTTATTGGAAGGACCAGGGGAATCTTCCACATCACAGTTGGAGATTGATCCGATGGGAGTGGTGCAGGCGTATTGCTACGTTGTCGCCGCCACCACCTCCCCTCCCTTCACTCGAGAAGAAGGTGATAAGGGAACTGGCGATGAACCGGGATTGTGGGGACCCCACGAGCCAACCCCTAATGAATGTATGTTACCACCGCCCCAACTACTGAATACTCAAAGGAACAACCGGAGTCCGAGACGAGTGACCCCACTCCAAGTCACTCACCGGGTATGCCACCGAAGGGAAACTCCATCCACTGCAGCAAGGTTGGAGGATGTCTTGTGCCGACTCCACAACGAATCTCGGAGGCGAAGTGGAGAAGGAACAACAATCGAATACACAACAAGTTGTCATGACGAGGCTCGCATAGATTAAGATCGTCTCAATCGAAGTGCCAATCGCTCCGCAGCCAATGACGCCGCTGATGCGGTCGAGGCACATGAAGGAACTACCCTGGGAGTTAACACTGGCAATGAAAGTGCAATCCATGGAGTTGAGACTCCGGTGGATGCCACCTCGAAAGACCCCAAGACACCGACACCGTCGAAGGGAATGTCCAAGCCTCACCGCATTGAGACTGCAGGAGGTAATGAAGGCCAACGGAAGTTGAGACTTCCTGGGGTAAAGAGACTATGCACGAACATCCCTCCTACTATCATTGATCCATCCGAAAAGGAGATAAGTGCTCTTCATGATTCCCAAGACAACCCCGATGTAACCATTCAGGATCCGAAGGTGAAGATGAAGGCCAGTCATCCCCTATTGACGATCCAAAAGACTCACCGAGGATGTTCTTCCAAGCACGAGTAAGTCGACCTTAAGGCTACTCGCCAAACATTTAATTTTGATGATGAGCCATCCATGGAAATCTCATCATCGTCCGATGACGCTTCCGATATGGCCGAGACCACCAACTCATGTGGAAAAACCAACAGACCGACGAAGCCGTTAAGACAAAGGCTCGGCAAAGTCGGGTCAACTTCACAACATGACCAAGTCGAAACAGTCAATCGCGCAGCTCCCAAGCCGCAGGATCGACTCCACCGGAACTTCATGAGCACAAGTTGTCATTGAGCGATTCCCATTGCGTGATGATCCGTTTGTAGAATCATTTCCCTTCTCTCGGAAGTACTGACCTTCCCGAAGAATCGCTAGAGATCAAGAACGCTTCCATAAACCCGATTCGGTTATTCCAACGACACCATCGTCCCAAAGAGACTTTGACTTTGACGATGCTTGCCGCCACCGAGACAGCAAGTAGACAAACGAGGTTCGAGAAGTTTTCAAGGCCATATTTGCGAGAGATAGAAAAGATGGAGAGGCACCAGGCCTCACTGGACATGAGGCCGATATACAGAGACGCAAACCTTACCGCCGATCCGAGAGGCATAATTGTCGATCCGGAATGGTGGCAACAACAAATGAGACAATGCGCGTAGAACAAGCTCGATATTTCAGGACATTGTTCAATAAATTGCTAGTCTCGGGTGAGAATGCTTGATGTGAAGACAAGAATGCAAGAGAACATCGAACGAATGCATGAATCTCACACCACGAGAGATGCAAAAGCTGCGTGAATATAATAAGAAAGAGCTCCTGGCGCGTAGAGGAGAACATGGATCGGAAGTTCACCTCCTCATGGCCGAGATGAAGCTGTAACAGTGAATCCAACGCCACCCGCTCCGAATTCCGTGCAAAGATACTCCACAAAGAGATTCAAGCATAACTCGGCTATCACCGCTTAGACTTCATGATTTCTAGCTTATTTCCGGGGTTCCTCTCTCCTTCGATAATGCCAAAAAGGGGGAAGAGGAATACCCAAAGGCGTTGAAAGGATCTCGAAGGAAGGACGCACCTTGGTATGAAGGACGCACTGTGAAGGGGAAGACAAATCAAGAACTAAGAAGAGAGAAGAAGGGAAAATCATTGAGGGGGAAGGTTTGAAAGATGTGACCTTGATGATTGCTAAACCCCCAACAAGGTCTTGTCATAGCCGATATCATCAAAGAAACTCCCATGACTCGCCACTCCAACACTCCGCAGCACCCATGGCCGAAAAATGCAAAATAGTAGAAGCGAGGGATGAAGGAGGTGGAAGGAAAGATGGATGCCCGAGTTATGGATATACTTTGAAACAACATGGTGGCATTCCAACATGACATAGACACCTATGCCATTTCGGATGCCTGAACCGAGCCAAGACACGTTTATGACTTCAAGACGCTCGCATCCGAGGGTTACTTCGCAAATATGTCCATGGCTCAAGCCGGGATTTGTATTGGGAAAAAGGCCTCAAGCTATGTGAAGAAGCCGACAGCAGAAGCCAAGACCATCGGCGATCACTCTCTCGGTCACTCTGCTAGTCACTCGGTTGGGAAAAAAAAAAAGGCCCCAAGATAATACACGCCCGAGAGGCGGAGGAAGAAGCATGGTGGAGGAAGAGGTTTCAGACTGAGATCTCGCCAAAAACATTGAGTACATAGATCCGGTAAGAAAAGAGGGATCTATTGGTGAGATACTGACGAATTAGCCAACCCGCAAGTGGCCAACAACAATGCTTTGAGTATGTGAAGAGGATCGAAGAAGAAAATAAAAGACAAACTCAAATTGTGGGAGGAAAGACAAGAAAGAAAAATAAGAGATGAAGTCTGCCAGAAAGGCTTATGAGAAAAAGAAGGCGCTGAAGAAGAAAAGAAAAGAAAAAGGTCGAATATGATAGAGTCAAGAAGAGGAAAAAAAAAGGAGGCAAAGAAGGAGATGAAGTGTTGCTTTGTCACTCCTTCATGTATTTTACTATGTAAATGCATTTTTATGTAAGTCTTACGTACATCGAATAAAGTTGAAAAATTTCTATACTTGCGTAGATATAGAACAACATGATTGTTGTTAGGAATTTTATTGTTTAGATTTTGATGAATGCCATGTAAAACTTAGAATAGAAAGTTGGCACCCCAATCTTTATTGTAAAATGCATTGTAATAATTAGAGCCGCCAAGCTGAGTCAAGTCGCCTACGCCCCTAACATGCAAGAAGACAATCAAGACTGGAAGGAAGACTCACCGCGAGACAAATGAGTATGGCAAGAAGAGTAAACAAGAACTCTATGAAGAAGCGGTGAGATGCACCAGTGGAGCATCGATCGAGTCAACTCAAGAAAAGCCAAGTCTCAAGTTGAAGTGACAAAGAGTCATCCAATGATTGGAAGTGACTCCAAGTCACCTGGGAAAGCAAGGAAATGCAATCAAGTCGAGATAATCGTAAAAAAGAACCGCACAAAATCAAGAGATTTACTTAAACAAGTAATATCTCCATACCACCTTTCTCGAGTGCTCACCCCACCTTTCTTCGAGTCCTTAAGCGTGCAAAGGAATGAACCAATGGGAAACACTACACCGTGTCGAACTCTCGAAAAGGTGAAAGAACAATTCATACGAGGAATTGGCAATTCCAAGAATCGCAACAAGACAAGCCAACGACGCAAAGTGACTTTCAAAAATAAGCCTATCTCTTCAACGGGCAAATTTTTGAAAGTTCACTATAAAAGGCTGAGGAGTTTGTTTGAGAAGAGAATGACACACAAGAGAAAAACCTGAACTAAAAACGTTCAAGCAATTATCGAAAAATCTAAAACATTCTCAATCCTCAAGCCTACACTACGAAGAACATCAATCCAACACTCACCGTGTGAAGGAAAGATAACTTCAATCGTTGAAGAGGAAAATACTGAAAACAAGGGGTCTACATTCCGGGAAGGATTGTAGGAAGGTTCAAGTTGAACCAAGTCTTAAGCTTTTGGAGGGCTTCGTGATCAAATCCAAAGAGCTTGAGCAAGTGAGTAGTAGTAGCAAGGCAAATTTGCCCCGTGAAGAAGCCGAGTCGTCACGAGAAGCCACCGAGTGATCAAGGCGTCTCAGATCGAGTCCCAAAGGATCAAGTCGGCCGTGTGATCAAGACTTGTATCCGGACTCGTTACCACTTTGTAAACCGATCATTACCTAGTGGATTCCTCCAGAGTTGGAGAAGAGAGGAGTAGAAGAATTACCCCATCTTCGAACCTCTATAAAAATTTCATTGTGTCATTTACTTTTCAAAGACTTTAATTCTTGCATTTTTAATCGCTTATCTCACGATAAATTTGCTATCCACTTGATAATTTATAAGTACTAAACCAAGCACTAAACTCTTGCTTAATCAAACTTAAGGGTGTTAAGTCTTCCACGAAAACAAAACCACAATCGAGTTAATTTAGTGCCAACAATTTGAAAGTTACTTCATCAACAAATTCGGTTGAGTCTGTTGAGAGATTAACTCTACCGAGTGACTAAATTGATGTCCATCAAGACACAAATTTGTAGTATCAACTCGAATATTTAAAAGGACTAAATCGAAAATTGGGTAAGGTTTATTCAACCCCCTTCTAAACCTTACACTTACACCCCTTGGGACCTACAAGTGGTATCGAGCGGTTGGTTCATTGAACCCTCCGCACCGTTCTTGAACTAGATCTCCAAACTTTTCAAAGTCTCGCTTTAGTACTTAAACTTCCAAAACTCTTTTCTATCATTAAAAGTTATTATCATGGAAGCAAATTTGACACGCATCCCTATGTTCACTATTGAAGAATTTGATGATTGGAAAATTCGTATGCGCTCATCTATCAAAGATTACATGATGAGATGTGGATAGTGATAGAAGATGGGCCTCTGCAAATATTAAAGGTGAACACAAACGTATGCGAAGAGTTGCAAGAGAAAGATGATCTTGCTCCCGGACGATCATGGTTGAAAAGCCAAGAACTCGAATGGACTAATGATGACAAAAAAGATACAACCTGGACAATGTAGCCAAGGACATCCTTTACAAAACCTTGACAAAGCCATGTTCAATAAAGTCAAATCATGCAAAACGGCTAAAGAAATGGGACAAGTGACATTGATTTGTGAAGGCTCGAAGCAAATCAAAGAAAACAAATTATCGGTGGCTATACGTAAATTTGAGAACTTCAAAATGATCTCGGAGAAAACCTGGATCAACTGGATGCTCGATTCACGTAAATCACAAATGAGCTATCTCGCACACTTGGAAAGGAATATACACGAGAAGAAATGTGTATGAAAATCCTAAAAGTCTTCCAATGGGAAATGAAGGTCATGGCACGAGACATTCCATGGACCTATCAAAGACATCCAACAATGAGTTATTCTCGGACCTCAAAGCCTACGAGTTTGAGCCGAGAAGAAAAGACCAAGAAGAGACAGTTGTACCCAAAACAAATTGCTCTCTACTTGTCAAAGATGGGAAGAGAGCCGAGGTCAAAGAAGTCATTGACCCGGAAAGAAATAGCCCGATGGTTAAGAGGTTCAACAAGTTCTTCAATAAGAACTACAAGAGAGGAAAGGGTGAATCTTCCGAAGACACTCACTCCTCCAAATCAAGGAAGATAGGCCAACCAAGAGAACAGATCATCAAAAAGTTGAGTATCAAAGGGTGACAACTCAAGAATGGAAAGAGTCGATCAAAAAGTCGAATATCTATGTTGGAACTGTAGACAACCAGGTCACTATGCCATTGATCGCTCATATCCTCGTAGTCAACAAATACAAGGATGAAGAAGAAAGAAAAGTCTTGAGAGAAAGAAGACAAGAAAAGAAAAAGGCAATGATGGTCTGCAGAGATCGGCCGAGACATGACCAAGTCAAGAGAGACAAAATTGATTGAGAGCAAAGAAGCCGACTACTCAAGTGACTCGAAGAAGAAGCCCGATCCGCTTGATGGCCAAGGAACAAGATCAACTTGACCAAGAAGATGAGGTACACTCTAACTCATCAAACTCGACACTAGTGATAGTGATCGTGACACACACACTTCATCACCCACTCGATCTTTATGATTCATTAGGCAAAATGATGAAAGATTTTGAATACATTAAATCCTCACACACACTATTGAATGAGGAAAACAAATACTCAAAAGTCAAAACTCAAAGTCGACTAAGGAGCCGAGTACTCTAAGTCAAATAGTGATGAGAATGAAAGTCTAAAGGTTTGAAAATGCTAAATTAATAGCGAAATTGCTGCTATAGAAAAGAGGAGAATGACCTCAAAAATGTTATTGCCTCATTCACTAAGGCATCTAAATCATTGGATGATCTTATTATGAGTCGGAGAGAATGTGGAGACAAGACAGCTTATGATTTAATTCCTCCGTACTATGTCAAACCTCAAAAGTAAATTTGGAAAAAGGATCTTCAAGCCATGAAGAGTCCGAAAAATCCAAAACTATAAATGTTGCACACACATTCACTCCAAAGCACAATAACAAGCAAACTGGCCTTGGTTATAAGGAAAAGGAAAACCCAGTTGAGTGCGCTGAAAGGACAAATGAGAAGAAATTCAGCCAGTCCTCAAAGAAACTCCAAACAGAAAATACTCTGTAAAGAAGAAGCGAGCTACCAAAAACCCCAGAAAATCCATAAAAGAAATACATATGATGGGAATGTAGAAAATATCCAAGCCAAGCCGATTGGAATAATGTAAACTATCAAAGATAGACTTATGGAATATAAGCCCAAATGGCAAAGGCCTAGAACTCAAAGAAAGGCCATTCCAAAAGTATAAGAGCTTTCATCAAAGACACATATGCACCTAGGCACTACACTCAAAGACACCACAATTACCCAAGAAAGGCAATTGCTAAAACACATATGCAGGCATCTGACGACAAAAGAGACAATTTGTATGAACCTAGAATCCCCAAGCAATTTGCCAGGATTAATTATGATTATGGCACGATAGATGGCAACCCCTTAGAGTCAAACCATTTGGCTATAGGTTGGTTGGATCATCTTACAATTCTAACCCCTCGGGACCTGCATACAAGTATGGGTACCTAAAACTTAATTTCCTTGATTGCGGTTCAAGAATGTGAAAAGTGCCAAGGAACCTGGTACATGGATAGTGGTCGCTTCCGCATACACGACAGGAATAAGAAAAATCATGTCAAAATTCAAGGAAGTTAAAGGAGCAAAAGTCATATTTGGAGGAAATGAAGCTCCTGGTGAAATAAGAGGCATTGGATCCATCAAGAGGAATGGATTAGAAATCACAGATGTTGCATATGTTGAAGGACTCAACTTCAACTTACTAAGCATCGATCAACTCGTGACAAGGGCTACAATGTTGGATTCAACATGGGTATATGCCAAATCAAAGATATTGAATCAAATGAAGTTGTCTTTGCAAGGATGTAGACAGAGAAGAATATGTATGTCGTGGATTGGTCAACCGCAACACCCAAGACTGCCTACTAGCAAAGAGCGCAAATTTGTGAATCAAGTTAGGCCGTGGCACAAAAAAGCCGAGTCACCTGAATTTCAAAACGATTAACAAGCTTGCCGTAAGTAATCTAGTGGAAGGACTTCCGACTCGAAAGATCTGAAGGAGAGTATATGTGACGCATGTCGAAGGAAAACAAATCAAGTCGTCATTCAAAGAAAAGACATGCCCATCCTCAACAAGAATATTGCATCTGCTTCATATGGATCTATTTGGCCCAAAGGAACCAAAAAGATAAGTGGAAAGAAGTACACCTTGGTGGTAGTAGATGACTACTCAAGATATACATGGACAATATTCATGTGTAAGAAGAAAGAAACTCTACAAAAACTACCACAAAATTATGAAGAGGATTCAAAACGAGAAGAGTCAAACCATTATCAAAATAAGATCGATGAGGAACCGAGTTTGTCAATGGAATAATAACTCGATTGTATTGAGAATGGTATTGGTCATGAACTATCGCAGCAAGGACTCCACAGAGAATGGAGTTGTAGAAAGAAGAAATAGAACCCTCAAAGAAGCGAAGAACCATGTTAGTCAAGCAGAGTTACCAAAAAGATTTTGGGTCAAGAAATCAACACAAACTTGCTACACTCAAAACAGATGTATGATAAATAGACAAACCGACAAAGACTCCCTATGAGATCCGGACTGGAAGAAAACCAAATGTAGCATATTTCGAATATTTGGATGTAAATGTTTCATCCACAACAATGGCAAAGACAATCTAAAGGCTTTTGATGCTAAAGGCCGATGAAGGTATCTTCTTAGATACTCACCGAAAGCAAAGCCTCTGACAGAATACTCAACAAAAGGACTATGGTTGCGAAGAATCCATTCATGTGATATTTGATGAGCCAAATATAAATGGAGAAGACATTGAAGAGTCACCGATAAAGTTGAATCATCCAACCATACAAAAGAGTCCCTCTTTGTCAAGTCAAGCCGGAATTATCAATTCGAAGAAGATGAGATAGCTGAATCTCAAAAACAATGGAAAATTTGCAGCTAAGTGATTACGAGAGAGCGACCACAACAACACAAATTCAAAGTCGACTAAATCCGGCTAACTTACTCCAACCGATGTAAGATGGCTAAGAGACCATCCACGAGAACTTGTCATTGGAGATATAAGAGAAGGTGTCAAAACAAGATCCAGAACTCAACAAGAAGCCATGTTCACATGCTTCATCTCGCAAATAGAGCCCAAAGATGTGTCACAAGCATTGGGCGACACACATTGGATTCAAGCTATGCAAGAAGAGTCAATCAGTTTGAGAGAAATAAAGTATGGGAATTAGTGCAAAGACCCATACATCAAAATGTTATTGGAACCAAATGGGTGTTCGTAAATAAGATGAACGAGGAAGGTTACTGTGGTAAGAAACAAAGCAAGACTAGTAGCCAAAGGATATTGCCAAGAAGAAGGGATAGATTTTGATGAAACATTTGCTCTGTAGCAAGATTGGAAGCTATAAGGATGTTTCTTGCCTATGCACTCACAAGAATTTCATTGTATATCGAGATGGATGTAAAAAGTGCATTCTGAATGGTCTATTGGAAGAAGAAGTATATGTTGAACAACCTCCAGGATTTGAGCGAGAAGACTCTTGGAGATAAGGTATACAAACTCAAGAAAGCCCTGTATGGATTGAAACAGGCACCCGAGCTTGGTATGATACCTTGTCACAATTCTTAATCAAAATGGATTCACAAAAGGAAAAGTAGATAGAACACTTTTCGAATTCAAGACAAGAAGAGAATTCTACTTGTTCAAATATATGTTGATGACATCATCTTTGGATCCACAAACAAAGAGTCATGTGAAAAGTTTTCAAACCTCATGCAAAGTAAATTTGAAATGAGTATGATGGGAGAGCCGACATTCTTCCTTGGACTTCAAGTGAAACAGTGAAGGATGGAACCTTCATAAGTCGGACAAAATACACCAGAGATTTAATGAAAAAATTTGGTATGGAAGAGAAGTCTTCGTGAAAATACCAATGAATACATCGATCAAAATGGACATGGATGCGGATGGCAAACTCAGAGATCAAACAAGATCTGAGCACTTATTTGATCATTGCTCTATCTCACAAAGAAAGCGCCGACATCACCTTTCTTTGTAGGTGTATGTGCAAGATTTCAATCTGCTCCAAAAGAGAGCCATATGACAAAGAACTAAGAGAATATTGAGATACTTAAAAGGAAGCCAAGAAGTAGGCCTATGGTATCCAAAGGAAGGTGGATTCAAGCTAATTGGTTATTCGATTAGACTATGCTTTGGATGCGAGTGGACAGAAGAGCACTTGAGCACATGTCAAATGCTTTAGGAAACAGTGATTTCTGGTTTAGCAAGAAGCAAAAAACTCAATAGCCACCTCTACAAAATGAGGCGAAATACATAGGCTGCGGGCAAATTGTTGTGCCCAAGTCCTATGGATGAGACAAAGAACAGAGACTATGAAGTTGAAGAAAAAGAAATTCCAATCATGTGTGATAACACAAGTGCAATTGCCATCACTCAAAATCTGTGTTGCACTCAAGAACAAAGCATATTGATGTCGATATCACTTCATAAGAGATCATGTTGAAAAGAAGGACATCATCCTGGAATATATCTCAACCGATAAACAACTAGCCGACATCTTCACAAAACCACTATGTGAGTCAAGATTTGAAGAACTCAAGCATGAGTTGGGGCTAATTGAGTGGTGACACACTGCATTAATCAAAGAAAAGAAATGGAACAGAAAGGGGTGAAAAAGAGTCGAAAACGGAAATCGCTAAGAATCACCAGATCGGAAAGACAACTACACCAAGTCGGTGATAGCCGAGTCACTAAGAGAATCTGTGAGAAGTAGAGTTAAATCGGCTAAGGGATAAGTTTGAATAACTTATGAGCAAAGTGACAAAAACGCATCGTTTTTGACTAAGCGGGAATGTTTTAAGGAATACGTCGAAGATAATGATGATGTGTCTGAGACATAAAGCCGCACTCAAAGCTTATGATTGGATATAAATCTTTGCCGCATTAAATACGAGACATTAAATGCTCAATAGGCGTGCAAAATCTAAGCCGTTGATTTCGATCACATTTCAAAACCACCCGCACGTCCTTTCATAAACCATATTTAAACCATTTTCGTCCGTTTCTTTCTCTCACATTTCTAAAACTGTTCATCTCTTTCTCAAAAGCAAAGGCAAAATACTCTCGAAGCCCTATCTATCTCCAAGTCAATCTCTGAGTTTTTCCTTGATATAATCCCGAGAAATGGCACCAACTTATGACTTTACCAAGTTAGGAAAGCAAATCCACACCTACTCTCTGATGGATTTTGACGGGATGGTGAAACAGGGGTCCGACGACACCCTAGTGAAGAAAATCGCCGAGAAGTTGGAAATGTCCGGACTAAAACCGTTTCTAACGATAGAATATCCGATGACCTATGTGGAGGAGGTCGCACAATTCTACGTGAATGCCGAGATTCACGATGAAGGAATCAAGTCATCTGCTCACGGAAAGCGGTGACTATCTCTCGCCAAGGATTTGGCTGAACATTGCTCACTACCGCCAGAAGGAGCATCCGAGATTAAAGAAGCTGATGTAAACTTGGCCGACGTTTGGAAAGAAATAGCCAAGTCCGACTATCTTTGATAAAATAATATACACAAAGAAAACAAGAGATCACAAGGAGGATTATCACAAGTTTGTTGGACATAGTTGCCAAATGTATCGACATCAATCGGAGCTTGAGAAACCGGCCGAGTCGACCACTCACTGGGAGCAGATCTGGAAATCTATTGGAGAAGTAGAGTCTTGAGATGTAATTGATGAAACAACCAAGTTTGTTGAAAGCGCGTCACAGAGGCAACTCAAGACACAAATGTAGTTCAAACAATTAAACACAAGAAGAAAATCTGGAGCGGATAGTGATGTAATGATTTTATCCCCACCTTACCCAGGCATCCAAAATCGTCTGCGTGAGTGGAGGAAATGGAAGTTGAGTAAGTCAAGGGAACATTCCAACGACTGAGTTTATAGAAAAAGAAGAGGAATCGCTAAATTTCCTTGGACTAAAGATCGTGCTCCCAAAGACTTGATGAAGACAAGCTCGCTTAGACATCCTGCCGCAGATTTTCAAGGAAAAGGAGAGAGAAAAGCAAGCCGAGGAGGCCGAGGCACGTGAGAAGGCAAGCATCCGCCTATCTCCCGCACCACGTAACACACACATCCTCTCCTTGATGTCTTCTCGATGGCGGATGAGGATCGGGAGAATCTCGCCCGCGGAAGAGTTACAAATGCGGCAAAGCATTACACGAATCCGAGAATCCTTCACGAGCAAAGATTGATGGAGGGACCAGGAGAGTCCTCTAGAACACAAAACGAAATCGATCTAATGGGAGTGGTTCGAAAATAGCCACCGTTGTTGTTCTTTGCCACCACTTCCCACTCACTCGGAAGAAGGAAATAAGGGAGATGGCGATGAAACCGGGATAATGGGGACCCCAATCGAGCCAACCCCTATTGAAGGTGTGTTACCACCGCCCCAACTACCAACATTCAAAAGACACCGGGGAGTTTGGAGACGAGTGACCCCATTCAAGTCACTCACCGGAGCGCCCGGTGAGAAAGCTCCCTCCACTGCGGCAAGTCGGAGGATGCTGCGATGACTCCACAACGAATCAAGAAGGCGAAGGAGAGAAATTACAAACACAAGAAGAACAACAAGTTGCCATCAACAGCTCGATAGCTTGAGATCTGTTTTTTGAGGTGCCAATCTACTCTGAAGGCTAATGACGCTGGCGATGCGATCGAGGCACGAGAAGGAATGTACGGGAGTTAACACTGGGCGATGAAAGTGCAATCCATGGGGTTGAGACTCCAATGAATGCCACCGTAGAAGACCCTAAGACAAATGACACTGTCGAAAGGGAGGATCAATGCCTCGCCGCAGAGAGACCGCTGGAGGTATCAAGGCCCACGGGAGGTTGAGACTTCCCGGGTAAAGAGGTCAAGTAGAGAACATCCTCCTGCTATCATCGACCCATCCGAGAAGGAGATAAGCGCACTTCATGATTCCCGGATAACCCCGATGTAACCTTTCCGGGATCGGAAAAGCGAAGAAGACGCCGAGTCATCCCCGTGACAAATCCAAAAGACTCACCGCGGATGTTCCGAGCACGAGCAAGTCTCGATCCCAAGACTACTCGTCAAACTTTTAACTTTGATGATGAGCCACCAATGGAAATCTCATCATCGTCCGATGACGCTTGATAAGGCCGAGGACCGCCTTGAAATGGAAAAATCACCGAGACCAACGAAGTTGCATTAAGACAAATGAGGCTCGGCAAAGCGGGCCCATTGCACAACCAAACCCAATGAACCCGAGACCACCGCGCGGGTCCCTCAAGTCTGCAGCAGGTCGATTCCTAAAAGAACTTCACGCGCACCGCTCATCATCGAACAAATCCCGGTGGGCGGTGATGAATCTTTTATTGAATCCTTTCCTTTTTCTCTGGAGGTACCCGACCTCCATGAAGAGTCGAGAATGAATGAACGCAAGCACGCTATCACGCACCAGCCTCCCTTTTTTCATCGGCACCATAGTTCCAGTTTGCTTATGACTTTGATGTCAGTATGGCCATCACCGCACGAAGAATCAATCAAGTTCGAGAGGTGTTCAAGGCACTCTTTGCCGAGGTTGAACGGATGGAGAGGCATCGAGCCTCTTTGGACATGCGATCGGACAACAGAGATGCCAACCTTTACCGACTTGAGAGGCATAATAGTCGAGAATAAGGGAATGGTGGCAACAAAGAAGAAACAATGCGTGTGGAACAAGTCGATTCTTCAGACATTGTTCAACAAGTCTGGGTATGGAGAGTGAAAATGCTTGATGCAAAAACAAAGTCGAGAGAACATATTGAGCATATGCATGAAGCTCACACCGCCGAGATAAAGGCTGCTGCGTGAGCAAAATACAAATGATCTACGGCGTTTGGAAGAACACATGACAAGAAAATTCAGCCTTCTCATGGCCGAGATGAAGCGATTTCAGTGAGAATCCAACGCTACTCGATCCGAATTCGTCCGCATACAACGCAGCAGACTCGGCGAACTCCACCATCGAAGACTCGACTTCATGCTTGCCAACATGTTCCCTGGGTTCCTCTATCCTTTGATGATGCCAAAAAGGGGAAGAGGAATACCTTAAAGCCCGAAATCTGAAGTCGAGAAGAAAAGGAGCGATTAAGAAGGAAAATCAAAAGGAAGTCTTGAAGGGAAAGAAAGGAAAGCTTGTTGAGGGGGAAGGGTCGGCGGATGTGACTTTGATGATTGCACAAACCCCCAACAAGGACACATCACGGTGACATTATAAGCGGAAACTCCTCGTGACTCGCCACTCCAACACTCTGCTTGTATCCATGGCCGATAAGAGAAAAACTATTGAAGCGGGGATGAAGGAAGTGGAAGGAAGAATGGATGCCCGAATCATGAACATCTTGAAAGAACACGGAGGCATTCCAAGTGAGAGAGAGACACCTATGCCATCTCGGATGTCGGGACAGAGCCACGATCGCTTGATGAATTTAAAACGCTCGAATCGAGGGATACTTTGCAAATATGTCTATGGCTCAAGCTTGGGACTTGTCTTGGGAAAAGGGTCTCACGATATGTGAAGAAGGTGACGAGCGACAGACTTGCTGGCGACCACTCTGCAACACTCACCGTTCACTCCGCCGGTCACTCGATTGGAAAGAAGAAGACCCGGTATAGTATACGCCCGGTAGAGGAAGAAGCGATGAGTGGAGGAAGAAGCTTGGACCTAGGCCTCGCCCAAAAACATTGAATCGTGGATCCAGGAAAGAAAGGAGGGATCTCTTTGGTGGCTTGACCAAGTAGCAAATTTGCGGTGGCTAAAACTAACGCCGAGTATGTGAAAAGACTAGAAGAAAAAACAAGAGACAAACTCACGGCTATGGGAGGAGAGACAGAAAGAATAAGAAGAGATGAAGCTTCCGGGAAGGCATATGAAAAGAAAAAGAAGGCGGTGACGATGAGAAAAAGAGAAGGAGAGAAGAAGATCTTGATCAAGATGAAAGAAGGAGACAACGAAGGAGATGAAGTGTTCTTTGTCCACCCCTTCGTGTATTTTATTATGTAAATACATACAATGTAAGTCTTCCGTAATAAATTCTTTATTTTTTTTTTGTGAAGACAATTATGTGCTCGATACACCTTGTAAACATTGTGTTAAGGAACAAGAATGATATGATCAATAAAGGAATTGATTCTCGCGATACATTCTATGTCAATACACTATCTATCGTATGTATCTTTCTTTGTTTGCATTTTTTTGAATGGTTTAAGTTTTGGCATCATCAAAAAGGGGGAAATTGTTAGGAATTTTATTGTTTAGATTTTGATGAATGCCATGTAAAACTTAGAATAGAAAGTTGGCACCCCAATCTTTATTGTAAAATGCATTGTAATAATTAGAGTGGCCAAGTTTAGTCAAGTGTCGCCTACGCCCTAACATGCAAGAAGACAATCAAGACTGGAAGGAAGACTCATTTCTTGCGAGACATTGAGTATGGCAAAGAAAAGTAAACAGAACTCTCTTCAAGAAGCGGTGAGTGGAGCATCATCGAGTCAACTCAAGAAAAGCCAAGTCTCAAGTTGAAGTGACGAAGAGTCATCCAATGATTGGAAGTCGACTCCAAGTCACCTGGGAAAGCAAGGAAATGCGGTCAAGTCGAGATAATCGTAAAAGAACCGTTGCCGCGAAAATCAAGAGATTTACTTAAACAAGTAATATCTCCATACCACCTTTCTCGAGTGCTCGGTCCCGAAAGCGTGCAAAAGGAATGAACCAATGGGAAGCACTACACCGTGTCGAACTCGAAAAGGTGAAAGAACAATTCATACGAGGAATTGGCAATTCCAAGAACTCGCAACAAGACAAGCCAACGACGCAAGTGACTTTCAAAAATAAGCTATCTCTTCAACGGGCAAATTTTTGAAAGTTCACTATAAAAGGCCGAGGAGTTTGTTTGAGAAGAGAATGACACACAAGAGAAAACCCGAACTAAAAACGTTCAAGCAATTATCGAAAAATCTAAAACATTCTCAATCCTCAAGCCTACACTACGAAGAACATCAATCCAACACTCACCCGTGAAGGAAAGATAACTTCAATCGGTTGAAGAGGAAAATACTAAAACAAGGGGTCTACATTCCGGGAAGGATTGTAGGAAGGTTCAAGGTTGAACCAAGTCTTAAGCTTTTGGAGGGCTTCGTGATCAAATCCAAAGAGCTTGAGCAAGTGAGTTTTGTAGTAGCAAGGCAAACCTGTGAAGAAGGCCGAGTCGCACGAGAAGCCACCGAGTGATCAAGGCGTCTCGGCATCGAGTCCCAAAGGATCAAGTCGGTGTGTGATCAAGACTTGTATCGGGATCATTACCACTTTGTAAACTAATCATTACCTAGTGGATTCCTCCAGGAGTTGGAGAAGAGAGGAGTAGAAAAATTACCCCATCTTCGAACCTCTATAAAAATTTCATTGTGTCATTTACTTTTCAAAGACTTTAATTCTTGCATTTTTAATCGCTTATCTGTGATAAATTTGTTATCCACTTGATAATTTATAAGTACTAAACCAAGCACTAAACTCTTGCTTAATCAAACTTAAGGGTGTTAAGTCTTCCACTGAAAACAAAACCACAATGGTCGAGTTAATTTAGTGCAACAAATGAGTTACTTCATCAACAAAATCGGTTGAGTCATTGAGAGATTAACTCTCTTGAGTGACTAAATTGATGTCCATCAAGGACACAAACTGTGTAGTATCAACTCGAATATTTAAAAGGACTAAATCGAAAATTGGGTAAGGTTTATTCAACCCCCTTCTAAACCTTACACTTACACCCCTTGGGACCTACAATTGTCTTATGTTACGCTTAAGCTCGATACACTCTGCAAAACAAATATGTAAAGAACAAGAATGTTATGATCAATAAAAGATTGATTCTATGCATACATTCTGTGATTCTACATTATCTGTAAAGTATCGTTGTTGTTTAATTATTGTATGAATGTTTTAAGTTTTGGCATCATCAAAAAGGGGGAAATTGTTGGGAAATTATTTTTAGATTTTGATGAATGCTATGTAAAACTTAGAATAGAAAGTTGGCACCCCATTTCGTTGTAAATTGCATTGTAATAGATAGGGCTTGGTCGAGCTGAGTCAAGTCATATGCTGAACATGCAAGAAGACAATGGAGACTAGAAGGAAGACTCATTGCAAAGGCAAATGAGTGTGGCAAAAAGAGAAGACAAGAACTCGATCAAGGTGCAAATTGAAATCCACCAGTGAAGTATCGATCAAGTCAACCCAAGACAACCAAGTCTCAAGTTGAAGTGACAAGAGTCATCCAATGATTGGAAGTCGACTCGAGGTCAACTGGGAAGTCAAGGAAATGCGATCAAGTCGAGATAATGGAAGAGATCCGTTTGCACGAAGTCAAGAGAATTACTTAAACAAGTAATACCTCCATACTGCGCTTTCTTGAAGTTCTCGATCCCAAAAGCGTGCAAAGGGATAAACCAATGGGAAGCACTCGCACTGTGTCGAACTCGAAAAGTCAAGAATCATTCATACGAGGAAATGTCAATTCCAAAGACGCAACAAGACAAGCCAACGACCACAAGTGTCTTTTGAAAATAAGCTATCTCTTCAACGGGCGATTTTCAAAAGAACACTATAAAAGGCCGAGGAATTTATTTGAGAAAGTAAGTTGGTTACCTTGACAATCGGAAATCAAATACGAGCAAGAAAAGCAATATCTCGTAACCAAAAATATTCTCAAGTCATTCAAGATCAATCCTCAAGCCTACATTACGAAGGAAATCAATCCAACACTCACTGTGAAGGAAAGACAACTTCAATCGGTTGAAGAGGAAACATTTGAAGAATCAAGGGGTCCACATTCCACGGAGGATTGTAGAAAGGTTCAAAGTCGAACCGGTCTCAAGTTTTTTGGAGGGCTTCGTGATCAAATCCAAGAAGCTTGAGCAAGTGGGTCAGTAGTAGCAAGGCGATCGCCTGTGAAGAAAGCGAGTCATACGAGAAGCCACCGTGTGTGAACAAGGTATCTCGGATCGAGTCCCAAAGGATCAAGTCGATTGCGTGATCAAGACTTGTATCCGGATCGTTAACCATTTTGTATATAGATCAATACTTAGTGGATTCCTCCAGGAGTTGGAGAAGAGAGGAGTAGAAGAATTACCCCATCTTCGAACCTCTATAAAAACTTATTGTGTCATTTACATTTCAAAGAATTTAATTTCGCATATTACTTTTATATCTACTTGATAAATTTTCTATCCAATTGTTAATCAACCAAGTGCTAAAACCAAGTATTAAAACAAACTTAACCAAATTCAAGGGTGTTAAGTCTTCTCTGAAAACATATCACGGTCAAGTTAAGTCTTTAGTCAAAACAATCGAGTTATTATATCAACACTCGGTCAGTCTCATGAGTGACTAACTCTGCCGATTAACTAACTTAGCTGTCCATCAAGGACTCAACTGTGAAGTATTAACTCTGAACATTTTAAAAAGGACTAAATCAAAAAGTTTGTAAGTTTATTCACCCCCCTTCTAAACCTTACACTCACACCCCTTGGGACCTACAGCCATCCCTCTCTCCAGAGTCTCAACAATATGTCTCCTCATTTTTCTCATTTGTCGTCGTTATATTGTGAGTCATGTCAGTTTCCAAAACATTCTCGTGTTCATTTAAGTCCTAGAATAAATAAGTGGGTTGCGTCCCCTTTTAGCTTAGTTCACTCTGATGTTTGGGGTCCTTGTTCTGTGTCATCTAAGTTTGGATTCAAGTATTTTGTTACTTTTATTGATAATTTTTCTCGTGTTACTTGGATTTATTTTATGAAAAATCGCTCTGAAGTATTTCATCATTTCTCTTCCTTTTGTGCTGAACTTAAAACTCGCCGCAAATGTTCAAACTCTTTGCAGTGATAATGCTAAAGAATTCTTGTCTACTACATTCCAGTCTTTTATGCTTCAGCATGGTATTTTGCATGAAACTTCATGTCCGGACACACCCGCCCCAAATGGTGTTGCCGAACGCAAGAATCGACATCTCCTTGAGGTTGCTCGAGCTTTATTGTTTCACGCGAATGCTCCTAAACCATTTTGGGCAGATGCAGTCTCCACTGCTTGTTTTCTCATTAATCGTATGCCATCGGTGGTTTTGGACAATGCTATCCCTTTTTCTATCCTTTTTCCCAACAAATCTATTTTCCCCATCGCTCCTAAGATTTTTGGTAGCACGTGCTTTGTTCGTGATACGAGACCTCATCTCACCAAACTAGATCCCAAATCTCTCAAATGTATCTTCCTCCGGTACTCTCGCGTGCAAAAGGGATATCATTATTTTTCTCCTACACTCAATCGCTATATTGTGTCTCGGGATGTTACATTCAACGAATATCTCCCATACTTCTCTTTTATGTGTCGCCTCGTTCGGAGGGATGATGATGTCTTGGTCTACTCTGTTCTGTTATTCCCCCAGTGTCCGAACAGTTACCAAAAGCTCCTCGACCCCGATTACTCGGTCTATACTCGCGCCAACAACCAGGCTCGGTAGAAACAAATTCATGTCCTTTGCTCTTCGCTTTGGTGGAAGATCCTCCGCCACCTTCAACTCTTCTTGATGATCTTCCCATTGCTCTTCGTAAAGGTAAACAAACTTGTACCTATCCTATTGCTTCTGTTGTTTCCTATGACCATTTGTCTGCCTCTTCTCATTCCTTTATTGCAAAAATAGATTCTATCTCTATTCCTAAAACCGTTGGTGAAACTTTGGCCCATTCTGGTTGGCGTGCTGCTATGGTTGAGGAAATGAATGCACTTGAACATAATGGCACTTGGACTTTGGTAGACTTACCTGTTGGCAAAAAAGCAATTGGGTGTAAGTGGGTGTTCACAGTTAAAGTAAACCCCGATGGTTCTCTGGCTCGTCTTAAAGCCCGACTGGTCGCTAAAGGCTATGCACAGACGTATGGCACTGATTACTCTGAGACATTTTCTCCTGTGGCCAAACTCACTTCTGTTAGGCTGTTCATATCTCTCGCAGCCACTTTTGATTGGCCTCTGCACCAATTAGACATTAAAAATGCTTTTCTTCATGGTTTTCTTCAAGAGGAGGTCTATATGGAGCAACCGCCTGGTTTTGTTGCTCAGGGGGAGCATGGGAAAGTATGTCATCTTCGCAAATCCTTATACGGTTTGAAGCAGAGTCCTCGGGCTTGGTTCGATAGATTTAGTCAGATCATTCTGAAATATGGCTTACTAAGATGTAAGTCTGATCATTCGGTGTTCTACA
This sequence comes from Rehmannia glutinosa, assembly GCA_016081115.2. Classification (NCBI taxonomy): domain Eukaryota; kingdom Viridiplantae; phylum Streptophyta; class Magnoliopsida; order Lamiales; family Orobanchaceae; genus Rehmannia; species Rehmannia glutinosa. The sequence goes on along the minus strand of JABTTQ020000881.1, from coordinate 86,924 downwards.
AACGCTCTGAGCATGGGATCATTTTACTAGTTGTTTATGTGGATGATATTGTAATTACAGGAAATGATAGTGTTGGGATTTCAGGGCTCAAGTCATTCCTCCATGCCCACTTTCAGACAAAGGACTTGGGATCTCTCAAGTACTTCTTAGGCGTGGAAATAATGAGAAGTAAGAGCGGGATCTTCCTCTCTCAGAGGAAATATGTGCTTGACTTACTCAAGGAAACTGGGAAAATAGGAGCAAAATCTTGTAGTACCCCGATGACTCCCGACTTGTGACTTGATAAAGATAGTGGTGCCCGTTCCATGATCCTAAGCGATGTCGAAGACTTGTTGGGAAGTTGAATTATCTTACTATAACACGTCCGATATTGCGTTTGCGATAAGTGTTGCTAGCCGTTTTATGTCCGCTCCTCTTTGTTAGTCATTGGGCACCTCTTGAGCAAATTTTGTGTTATCCGAAAGGGCTCTGGGCGTGGATTGTTGTATGGGCGACATGGTCATTCAAAGGTGGAATGTTTTGCCGGGATAATTGAATCATATTCTCGATCGACTATGCGAGTTGTAAAGATGATAGAAGGTCCACTTCAGGTATTGTATCTTTGTGGGAGGTAATCTTGTTTCATGGAGAAGCAAGAAACAAAATGTGGTTTCTCGGTCGATTCTTTGAAGCGAGAATACAAGTCCATGGCTGATTCGATTTGTGAGATTATATGGATACATCGATTCTAAAGGAAATAGGGTTTGAGCTTACTCTTCCCGCTAAACTTTGGTGTGACAACCAAGTCGCCCTTCACATTGCATCAAATCAGTTTTCATGAACAAACCAAGCATATGAGATAGATTGCCACTTTGTTCGTGATAAAGTCGAAGAAGGATTCGTTTCTACGGGTTATGTCAAGTCCGAAGACCGGTTGGGAGACATATTCACTAAAGCGAAGAATGGAGTGCGAATGAACAATATTTGTAACAAAATTTGGGCATTATGGATATATATGCTCCACTTGAGGGGAGTGTTAATATAGTATAGATAGTGTATATCAATTAGGAGATAATTAGAATCCAGTAGATTAGCCTATTGATTTAGTTTCCTTATTTTGGTTGCTTTCAACTTGTATATAAGTGTACCTTGTAATCAATGGAATAAACAATTCATTCGGATTTCAGTATATTACAGAAAAAACCTTATATTTCAATATGCCCAAATAGTCAAACTGTAATTAGGAAAAATCATTCACTCAGATACACGAGATAACCCTATATTTGAATAACTCAAATCCTATAAGGGAAAATCTCACATTCAAAGACTCAAATCTTATAACAGATATTTATCCCCCTTTTTTCTCTCAAAAATTCTCTCTCTAATAAAACTCTTCCTTCTTACTTTTCTTTCTTTCCCTCCCTCATTCTTCATCCATGGAGGATCCTTCCTCCTAGGGAGGATGGGGGAGAGCTTCTATTTGTTTTAGCTTTATTTTGATTTCTGTTATGTTTTCTGTTTTTTTTTTGTTTTTTTCCCTTTCTTTTTCTGTCTTTTCTTTATGATTCTCGCACTTTTCCCACCGGCGAAGACAGGCAGCAGTGTACACGAGAGTGGTGATGAGTTTTCCGGTGGTGTTGGGGCTGGCGATGCTGGTTCAAGTTCTGGTGGTGGTTTTGAGCCTCTCTGTTTGGGCAGTAAAGCTTGGTCGGGGTGTGGTGGATAGCGAGTTCTATTGAAGGAGAAAGAGATGTTGGTTTTATTTAGTTCTTTTATTTTGTTAGTTTTTTGTCTATTTGTTTTCCTTTTTTCTTGTTGTTTTGTTCTTCCGGTTGAGGGGCGAAGCCCGTAGGCGGGTCAGTGATAACTGTCTTGCAGTGCGTGGTGGTTGTTCGTGCCTGGTATGTGAGTGTGTTTTTGTTTGGTTTTTAGTGGGTCTCCCTTGGGGAGTGCTTTGTTCCTTTTTTGGAGGTGGTTTGGTTGTTTGTGTTGGAGTGTTATTTTTTTTTGTTGTGTTTTTGTAGTTGTGTTCTTCTTTGTTGTGTCACAGGATTAGGCTCCTGTTTGCTAGGCCATTTAGGTTGAATGGTGGTCTTGAGTTCTATTTGGATGATCTGTATTGTATCCAAAAGGACTATCAATTGTTGTTCTTGTGTTTTTAATATATCAACTATCGTTTCGTTAAAAAAAAAAGACTCAAATCTTATAGGGCAAAATCTTGTGTTCCATATCTTAAACCTTATAGGAAAAATGGTATATTCAATAACTCAAACCTTATAGAGTAAACCATATACTCAAACATTAATCAAGAAAAATACTATAATCGATAGTTAGGTTATAAGCTGGGTAAACTTTATCAACTTCATTTGGGAATAAGCCTATAACACAATGATGTCAGCGACTAACTCAAAGAATAACAATCTAATTTACACCAACACATAAATCATTATAAGCTTTAGGCGACAAGCCTTGCAATTAAACATGAAAATGAATAGCAATAGCTTATCACAAATTCTATACGAGGCTAATTATATCACTTGTCTGTTTAACTTGGATTGTAGTAAAGTCCTTTCTAGGCCTCCATCAAAACAAACCTAGACTTGAGCTTTGTATCGTAAGGTTAGTTAAAACTTAATCAATATACTGTAGGACTAAAATCAATGGATTTTCTTTTTGCATCTATCGACTTAAAGTTACCAGACATTTCTCATAATCGAAATCAAGACGTGCAATCCTACAAAAAATCAAAATATTATTAATAATAATAATTATCTGACAACCATGATTCATGCTTAAAAATAAAAGCCACATATCAAAAGTTAACTAAATAGTAATAATTAGAGACTAACTTAAGGCTAATGTTGATTAGCCTATCATCTTCTACTACGTATAACTTATCTCACTGTTCATCTCCATCAATAATAATGGGTTTATTAATCAATTTATGAAGTTCCCGGACACTAAGTCTCCTAATACTCCGAATCTTCCTCAAGTTTCGCCTTCTTGGGTTTTTTTTTTCTCCTTCAAATATCATCAAAATATTGGCATGAGCACCAACACCATGACCTCAACATTGCTGGTAATTTCTATAAACCTCAATAGCACATTCCCGTTAACATAAGGTCTCAAACTAATCATCTTCCTAATAATCCAAATCAAATAAGTATTGGTCATCTAGGTTCATGTGATCAAGCCCATACGGTTTTATCATAAAATTTCTTTAATATAAAATATAGTAATAAATGTACTTGTCATGGATTTTCTTTAATAAAATAATGCTTTTATTTTTAAAAAATGATGACAATAATTGATAAATGTACTTCTAAAACATGATAATATAAAATGATACTTCATAAATAAAGGGAATAACATGACATAATAAATTGCATACTTTGAAAAAACGGGCGAGATATGATGAAGGTGGATGTTATTAGACTATTTTCTTTTAAAATTTGAAAAGAAACTTTTGATTTTCAAAGTCTACAGAATCGTAGACCTGCTCTGATACCACTTGTAACGATCCAATATTATGAAATTAAAGTACTCTAAAATATTATTAAGAAAACACGAATTTATAAATTAAAGTGATGCCAATAATTATCAAAAAGTTGATTTAGAATTTTAATTAAGAAAAAAAATAATGACAATAATAATAATATTAATATAATAATAATAATAATAATAATAATAATAATAATAATAATAATAATAATAATACATCTTCCAAATTAAATATCCAACAATTGTTCCAAGCATAAACCAGAAAATTAAAGACATAAATCTAAAATTTAGTCCGATCATAATTATTTAAAATATAATATATCATGATTTATTCCACCATCCACAACATCATATCTTCATAGGATTCCTCAACCCGAAAGTCATGATAATAATAGAGGAGCTTCATCTCGCTCGGTAGGGATATATCTGTCAATATTTAATATAACATGAAAAGCATTCACATAATTACAACAATAAATTCATTAATTTCCTCTTTTTCCTCCTCGACGGCCAATTCATCGCAAATATCATTGCGGGTTCACCCCGAAGATATCGTGATCCCGACCCTTTTCATGGCCCCTAGCTTATATGAATTTATTTCTTCTTGACATATATTGCAATCAATGAAGTACAATCATGAAGCATTAAATAAAGACAAATAATATAGAAAATCCCTACCTTAATAATCGCAGATATTCGATGTAGAAAAATGAACAATAAAAGTCCTAGTACTCGACCCATTCGTTTTCAACATTAAATAAAATTATATAATTAATATGTGGTTTTAATAAATCAAACTAATTAATGAAAGAATTTGTGAAAAATATTGAAAGAAGGCTTGTGAATTGTGAATATATATATATATACATATATATATATATGAAACTTGAAGTAGAAAAAATTTTATACCTTATAATTATTAGAAATGTGGTGTAAAACTGTGTATGAAATTACCCCTAAACCCCTAAACCTAAATTGACCCCTAATAACTAACCCCTAAGTCCCTAAAAATAACCCCTAAACTAATTAGTGGTTATCACGGTCATATTCCTAATATACCAATATTACGACCCAAGTTATCTTGCATTGTCACCGGTCGACCAGAAAAAATGGGAATAGACACATGTGTAGCGAAAAAACATCAACAAAGCGACATGTTCGATTGATTGCCCAAACTACACACGCCAAACGGGTTCATCACAAGACTCAGAAAACCAATTTCCTATTTAAAATTTATAGTCCTATAAAAGCTCATGATGTTTGGGCAATACAAGTGAGTCCTATCAAGATTCACTACTTAGGTGTTATCTAATCTAACTTGGTTATCAAACAATAATCATACAACACAATTTACAATTTCATCATTACATATATCAACTTTTATTCAGTTTACAAATTCGTGCATAACAAAATTGATGGATGCAACATGTCGTGTTTAACATTTTTCCATAAAAAAATAATGACCTTACCTAAAAAAACTTTACCCACATTTAAACTTCGATTCTAAGAAACAATTAATCTCCAAAACTGCTTCTCGGAATTCATATATATGGTTGGTAGTGAACGACGGCCGGCGGTGGTGGTGGTAGCCGGCGAGCGGGGAGGGGGAAGAGAGGGAGGAGAAAAAGAGAAATAAAATGAGAAACGAAGAAGAAAGCAAAAAATAATAATAAAATCCGGCGGTGGCCGGTGGTGGATGGCAGCCGGTGGCCGGCGCCGCTGGGGATGGGGAGAGGATAGGGAGAGGCTACACCCTTTAGTGTGTGTAAGTGTGTGTCTAAAATCTGAAAATGAGGCTAGGTTTAGGTTTTTTGGTATTTAAAGGGTAACAAAATGGGTGGGCTTTGGTTTAAAGTTGGGCTTGGGTTATGGGTTAGTCTCTATAAAAAAATCTGAAATAAGTAATATGGTTTTGGACTTATAGAATGTTGAAAATTGTTAAGAGTTGGAGAAACATAATGGGCTATGGATTTGTACAAATGAAATAGACTATACCAAGCTACAATTTATTTTTAAAGCCAAAATAAATTAGAAACTATATAATTAACAAATAATAGTATTCAAATCATAAATCTTAAAATAATAATATGATAGATAATTAATCCATAATAAGATAGTAAAAATCTAATTTGAAATTCAATGAATTAAGTCTCAATAGTAATTGTAATGACAAATAGATACTGACAATTATCCTAACTCCATAATTATTATTCAATTAAATGACATAAATTACTAGAAAAATAATATAATAGTTATCTCAAATAAATTTCTAGGTTTATTAAATATGGGGTATCACATACTCCCCCCTTTAAAGAATTTGGTCCCCAAATTCCTTTTCATCATTGGAAAATTGTGGATCCGACAATTTCAAGCTTAAAGTCCCAAGTCGCTATTTTCTCCTTTTGTTCAATCTTAATGTCTAATTATCAAATAGGTTGATTATATCGGATTGATATCCAGTCTAACACATAAAATGATATTGATGCTAAAACCCCAAAGGATAAATTCTTAGATTCCATTCTCGGGCTAAAAGGTTGTCAATTTATCACTAGTGATCTTCTTCGTGTTCCTACGAGATCCATTAAGTTTTGATTCAAGGGCAAGTAAATCCAATTATGCTCGATAATCAAATATAATTTTCATTTCGACCCTAATTGTAACTTAATCTTTGAGAATTTATTAATTCTATGTATACCACACAACCATTAACATTAAACTCAAACTCAAACTTCAATATCATCAAATATGATCCAATCCACAAGCAAATGATCGCATGCTAGTTTTGTTCTGATTTCTCGGCGCTAGCTTAGTATCCACATTCATCAAATTTTATTAATCATAACCATGTCTTCTCCGTTATACCCAAACCCAAACATCTCTGCGATGTCACTCTAAAACGCTAAACTTCTTCACAAAATATATTAACTTATCATATACTCCTTGTTAAATTGTATAACGCCTATCAAATAAGTTTTTTATTGAGAGCTACGAAAACAACTAAAACCAATAATACGTGTTTCCACAAAAATCAATCATAGTATTAATTGACCTTATAATACATATCATTTAGGGATTGAATTAGACCTCTTATATAAATCAATTACTAGTCAACTTAACATAACTTAATGCACTTCAATCATCAACCTATTTTTAATCTCTTTCCACGTCTAACTTAGAGTGACTACTATAAATATAATATAATGACCCAAAATTACATATAAATATTTTGCTAAACCGAAATACCAACAATAAATCTAAATCTCTGAATACTCAAAAGAATTGAAACCTAATGGAATTCATCAAATAATTCGATAAAAGAGAGCTGATAACATATTGCCATTGTATATAGATAATATCAATAATCATCCATCGACAATGCACAAAGCAGTATTCAATTACTATACCCAAAAGACAAGTTGCTTACACTGATCTGTAATCATAGTGTTATTATGCATATCACATTGCAATTGGACTCGCCTATAAAATACTTAATCCTAATTTCAATCGTAAGGTAATGTTCACCTTATCACATAAAAATAAACCATAGTCTAGCTATCAACTCTAAGGTAATAGGTAACTGTTAGGATATTAACCCCAATTGTCACGCACCTTATTCGTGTCGATATCTCTTTCTTCTTGAGAAATTGTTCCCTATCAGCCATTTAAATCCATAACCAACATTTCATTCCAAAAATTACAATTGACACTTATGCCAGTATAACTTCAAGGTGATCAATTAAAACGTTATATCCTACACATTATGCTGACCAGAATAAGAACATCACTTCCAATTAGTATTCCAAAAAAAATCATTAAGATCCAACCCTAAAAATCGATACTATTCCAATTACTTATCGATATCCTAAGTTGGTAGTTAAATCCACTTAGGTATATCCCATTAGTTATTAATTCTTTATCAAACTTATAATTTAGGCACCCCAAATCTCAATTAAACCTAATAATGATAGAAGTAACAAGACTTGACAAGAAAAAGAGAATGTCGTGACCTCGGCATAAGGCAATATCTACCTAGATCAGCGTCTAACCACCATATAAATTGGCTATATATAAGATCCATACTTAGATATCTAACTTATTAACAATTTTTATGCTATAACCTCAAAAGAGAAACTTGTAGACCCATCAGCGGCCTAAGCCTCTATCGACTTAACATTAGCGCCCTCATCAAATTTATATGAAATCCATTGGTAATACAATTCAAGCCCTAGTAAATCCATCCTACTCGATAATCAAATCTTAATTGTTAACTCAATCTAGACGACATGATTATCCCAATGTAACTTAAAATTCGGGTGTTAATATCGCATATCATATATACCGACTATATGTAAGATTCACACTTATGTATTTAACCTATAACCAACATCGATACTAGAATCCAAATGATAGACACATAAATCTACCTACGGCTAACACCCTCATTCATTTCCTATACATTCACCTTATCCATTGATAATCGAACTCAAACCCAAATAATTCATATCCTATTCGATAATCAACCCTAATCTTTGACTAAATCCCAACAACATACTTATTTCAATTTAAACTTAACTAGAGTTATAAGATTACCCACTAGTAATAATCTAATCCACAGTGGAGAATCTTGTCTGGTTAGCTCAGTGTATTTCCTTTTACACCTAAGCTCGATACCATATCTCAGACGCCCAAATTCAATTACCCAAAAATAATCACATCGACCCATTTTTACGAATAACATACTCCGAATATTTACCAACTTAAGTTTCACAAACATAAACCCAATCACATAACCAAGTATATTATAATTATTATAGCGGAAGTCTTAACTTAGAAAACTTTAATATAACAAATAATACATAAAAGAAAACTAGAAATCGAAATTTAGTATAATTACGCATCAAAATACTTAGGCCAAAAATCGGAGTAATGATACAACACGATTAGGATTCGTTGCTTGCTCGTATTGGTGTTCGACTCAAATTAAGTCGGTCTCTGAATTTTTTAAGAAAACACGGGGTGAGCTAAACGAGCCCAGTGGTTAGGGCAATGGGAATGCAAAGGTTATTAATGAAAACTTGAAAGAAATTATTTGAGCTAATTACTTAGTGTACAAAACGGTTTCATGCATGTAAATGAATGCAGAACTAACAAGACTAATATTAATTGCAATAAATACTGCTACACAATAAAGCAATATCACCAATAAGCAACTTACAGAAAATAATATTGCAACAATATCGAAACAGAAACCAAATTGTACTAACCTCAGATTTTTTTTAGTTCCTGCATCAAATATAGTATTAGCACAAACACGTTAAAAAACATTTCGATGATTAACGCTGATTTTAAAATAGACAAGATTCTATGCCCCATTTTAAAATCCAACGGGATACACAAAATAACGTTGGACCGATGTGGAATAAACACCGCACCCTAACGTTCCAATTCAAGCCTGATTTTAAAACAGACAAAGTTCTATGTCCCATTTTAAAATCCAACAATCGGGATAACATAATGATAAACGCGAGGTCGATGTGGAATAAACACCGCACCCCATTGCGTTCTCCAACGCACCAAGCCGAAGCCTAACATCTTATTCCTCCCGAGTGGCTCGACGACTCTTTAGTTGTGGGTTTAAATCCAGAGACCATCATATTCTGGAATATACCAATACTACGACCCAAGTTCTGCTGCCGTCACCGGTTCGACCAGAAAAATGGGAATAGACACATGTGTAGCAGAACAAACATCAACATGTGACTTGTTCGATTGATTGCCCAAACTACACACGCCAAACGGGTTCATCACAAGGCTCAGAAAACCAATTTCCTATTTAAAATTTACGATCTATAAAACCTCATGATGTTTGGGCAATACAAGTGAGTCCTATCAAGATTCACTACTTAGGTGTTATCTAATCTAACTTGGTTATCAAACAATAATCATACAACACAATTTACAATTTCATCATCACATATATCAACTTTCATGCGAGTTTACAAATTAAATGCATAACAAAATTGATGGATGCAACATGTCGTGTTTAACATTTTTCCATAAAAAGAATGACCTTACTTAAAAAAAAAAACTTTACCCACATTTAAAGTTCGATTCCAAGAAACAATTAATCTCTAAACTTGTCCGCTTTGCTGGAATTCATATATATGGTTGGCGATGAAACGACGATGGCGGTGGTGGTGGTAGCCGCGAGCGGTGAGGGGAGAGAGGAGGAGAAAAAGAGTAATAAAATGAAAAACGAAGAAGAAAGCAAAACATAATAATAAAATCCGGTGGTGGTGACGGCTGTGATGGTGGCCTGGTGCACTGGCTGCCGCCGGTGGGGAGAGAGAGAAGAAGAGGCTACACCCTTTAGTGTATGTAAGTGTGTGTTTAAAATCCGAAAATGAAGCTAGGGTTAGGTTTTAGGTATTTAAAGGGTAACAAAATGGGTGGGCTTTGGTTTAAAGTTGGGCTTGGATTATGGGCTTGGGTTGTGTTACTCTCTATAAAAAAAATCAAAATAAGTAATATGGTTTTGGACTTATAAAATGCTGAAAATTGTTAATAGTTGGAGAAAGATAATGGGCTATGAATTTGTACAAATGAAATAGACTACACCAAGCTACAATTTATTTTTAATGCTAAAATAGATTAGAAACTATATAATTAACAAATAATAGTATTCAAATCATAAATCTTAAAATAATAATAATAATATGATAGATAATTAATCCAATAATAAGATAGTAAAAATCTAATTTGAAATTCAATGAATTAAGTCTCAATAGTAATTGTAAAGACAAATATATATTGACAATTATCCCAACTCCGTAATTATTATTCAATTAAATGACATAAATTACTAGAAAAATAATATAATAGTTATCTCAAATAAATCTCTAGGTTTATTAAATATGGGGTATCACATAATAAGGATTCCATTGAAATACTCAATATACCCCTAATTAATTATAAATGTTGCTTTGGAATAAAACAAAGGGTAAAATTCAATAATACCCCCGAACTTGATTTTATGTCTCATTTAGCCCCCTCAATCCAAGTAACGTATATAGACGAAATTACACTTAATAACAATTGTTTTTGGCAAATTTTATATAATTATTTTACCTCAATTTTGATTTTGTGTTCTTTATTTAAATCAATTTTTTAAGAAAAGGAAATCAGTAACTAACTAGTTCAAATATTAAAAATAATTTAATACTAGACGAGTATAAAAAATAAACAAAAATATTGAATGTAGAAATTATTTTGTTTATTTTTCAATGTTAAAATAACTTTCAATTTTTAAGTTTTTTTCAAATATTACGAATAAATATTTTTTTGTATACTTGAATATATATAAATGGTTTTAAATTATTGATAATTTATATTTCTAATATAATGATGTAGTAGTTAGTAAGAAAGAAGAAATAATACATTTTATTTTTGGTAATATGTAAATATTTTTTGAACAATCTTTGCTCAAATAACAATATTTAGTGTCTAAAATGTTTTAATAGAACTAAATGGGTGTGCTTTCAATTCCTTTCATTAATAATATTGATTATGATTATTCCTTAAAGATGTCAATTTTACTAATATTATTTTTGGATTATGAATCATATTGAATAAATTATAAGTAAATGAAGAAGTATAAGATATATAACAAAATTAGGTTTAAGAAACTATATTTATTCTTATTTTTTCTAATATTGAAAGTAATAAATTAAATAGTTAATACTTTATTCTTTTTATTCATCTTTCATATTTAATTTTTTTTTTTTGTATTTATTGTACATTATTTTTTTAAATTTAAAAGTACTCAATGTACAATTAAAAACCACATTTTGAATTTAATAAGAATGTAAATCAAATAGGGTACAAAAAATTCAAAATTTACTAAAAACATGTTGATTCATTTTTATTAAGGGTAGTTTTGTCCATACATTAATTTTAATTTGATTGAGGCGGTAAGTATTATATTACAAGTTCAGGGGGGGTAAAGGAGACATAGGGCCAAGTTTAGGAGGTGTTATTGTATTTTGCCCTAAAACAAATTCATACATTAGTGTTAGTTGGAAAACTAGTGCTTTACCGTGCGATGCACGACAAGTGTAATATTGGACAATATGAAGTTTATTGTGTTTTATGATATTTGGTTTGTTGTGTTCGACCGTGTAGATTAGATGTTTATAAAATTTATTACACATTAATAAAAAATAGAAAATGTACAAAAATCGACTCGAACAAATTAACATCTACAAATTTTGAAAAACTTCTTTGTACACCACATTTTGCGTTTGTTTGTTTTTTGATTCATCTTCGCCCGACTAATATTTTCAGTCCTTCCGATTGGTGACTCGTGAAACATCAACATATAATTGACCATGATCAATCTTTGGATTCTTGAAGTACGACCAACATTTGAGAGATATTGGCCTTGGCTCTTGTTTATGGTCATTTCATAAGACACGATCAGAGAAAACTGTCTACGTTGAAACTTGAATGGAATTATGAGGTCCGACGGTGTTAGTGTTGTTAGATAAATGTTTTTATCAAGATTTTGATGATTATGTTTAAATGAGTTTTTATACCAAAACATTGTTAATAAATGTTGTCCAAATACTCCTAAATGATTTAAAATATTTTTGCTAATTTTTGGAGTATTTCTTAGAATTTATTTTTCGATAAAAATGGACAACACTTTTGTGGTTTTGTTTAAATTGGTTTTTGCACCAAAACAATGTTTTAAATGTTGTCAAAATACTCCCAAGTGATTTAAAATATTTTTACTAATTTTTTGGAGCATTTCTTGAAGTTTATTTTTGATAAAAATTGGACAACATTTAAAATTGGAGGTCGGCCGTGCGCTCTTACCTGAAGAACTCAAATATTGAAACGAACGTCTTGACGAGAAAAATAGAGAGGGGGACCGGTCAGCAGGGGCCGACCGTCGCACCCTTCAAAGGCGACCGTCGACCCCCTTCGACGACGATGCTGGATCGCACTATTTTTTCAAAACGTTCGAAATCTTATTACAGGGCAACCTACGGTCCCCTATGTTATTTTTGACAAAAAAATTCCAACCGTTGCAATCCTTATCGGAAGATTTACTTTTCATTTTTGTACAATATTTCTACATCTTGTGATCCTCTTTTTGTAGACAAAAATGAAGAAGAAGGAGCCTATGTTGGGAGCCTATGTTGGTGAAGACTTCCCTATAAATAGAGGATGAATTGAAGACACAAGATAACACATACACGCAAAATACACAACAAGAAATCGCAAATTGTTCAAGCTTTCATTTTTACATTCTTGTTGTAATAGCCTAAGTACTTTCGCTTGCATTGTGAGGCCCGAATTTTAACAACGTGAGATACGGTGTTATGTAGTGATTATTTATTCGGCTATGTATCACAAACTATTATTATTAATGAAACGCGACTCTACTTTTATTTAATTCTTCCAACGTCAATTACGCATTTCGCATTTTTGAGCTTAGCAATTTTATATTCTCCTCTAGTATTAATACTTGATAGATTGACTACAACTTTAGAAATATTGGGCGTCGATAATTTAGGAGTACATTCCAATCTTTAACCAAATATTTCACCTTATTCTATAATACACTCTCAATCAACTTCCAATTTATTTTGAGGAAGATACATATTTTTTTATTCTTTCACATCCTTATTATTATTTTTACCTCCTAAATATTTTTACACATATATTTACACATTTTATTTTTCCCAATTAAAAACAAAATTCATCCCACCCATCAATTTCAGTCAATATGGTATAGGTAGGACTCAATTGCTTTTTCTTATCCTATTACATATGAAAGTACACCTATTAATCCTATTATCATCAATAATTTCAAAAAAAAAGACTAATTCCCCTACAACAACAACTTTCGCCAAAGCAATTGTAGGGGAATCATCCCAATTTTAAAACCTCCCAACATACACTTTAATTCAATTATTACACAAAAAGAAAAAAAAATTTAATAACCCCCCAGCAATATTTTCGGCCAATTGTAAGGGTATCAAACCATTTTTTTCATCTTACCACATTACTTACCCAACTCTTCCAATACTCTCTCATTTCATACTTAGAACAAAAACACACAAAACTTGCTCTCAATTCTTTCTAAAGGACCAAAAATACTAAGCTCAAGGTGAGTAAATTTTACCTCTTCTAACTCTACTTTCTTCTTAAAACTTCAAGTATATACCTCCAATTCCTAACATGAATAATCCTTCTTGTTGAGGTACTCTAGAAGACTATTTCGTTTGAAGAATTAAGGAAGAACTAGACTTGACTACAAGCTTTAAGAAGAAATTCAAGACTACACATATTTAAGGTGAGAAATTTTGGTTTTAGTATTTTTTTCCTCTTGACAACTTGAGGAATTAATTTTTGACTCAAGGATTGGAATTTTGAGCTTAGGGGATGACCTATACAAGTTCAAGTTGAGGTTAGAAGCTTGAAGAGAGAAATTCTTTTTTTTTTTTTAGACTACTTGAGGATATTAAGGTAAGAATTTGAGACCTCAATTTTAATACCAAAATATGGATATGTTGACATTTAGGAACTGAACTTTGAGAGTTAGAGCCAAGAGCTTGGATTCTTAAAGAAGATCTCCATTTTAAACCACAACCCGAAAACTACTACGAGGTGGGTGGAAAAATTCTTTCAACTTCTAGGTATTTTATTTAAAAATGCATGTAGTATTTTGATTTTGAGAACTTGAGATATATATTATGTATTGCATGCTATTTTCTTGTATCAAGTTGGAAAAATTCTCAAGTGTTGCTCAAAAATGCGATTTATCGAAAAATAGGGCATACATGTGCACTTTATTGTTATACTTGATGAAATTTTGTATGAGAACGATATGTATGTGTATGACTCTTGAAATTTATATTTTGAATGATTTATAACCTGGACAAGTCGAGCATAATTGATTAAATTTAAACTTTTGGACTTAAAATGCAAAAATGGAAAGTTGGTGGACTTAATTGCAAGAAAATAAAACTTAAGGGACCCCTCTGTAATTTTCAATTTTTGGGACTGAACTCAGGTTCAAAAATTATGTTTTGACATTTTAATAAAGTTTTAAGAGTTTTTAGATAAATAAAATCAACCCTTAAAAGCCCAGGACTAGATACGTCGGGGATGGGCAACCGGTAGCTCGGGCCGCTATTCCACTCTCCTACCCCATCGTCCTAATCCAACCGAGGGACGGAGTTTGTCCAAGGAAGCGGGTCGTAGTACTTGAGGTATAATCATGATTATGACGAATCGAGCCTTGCTAGCTCAACGTGGATTTTGTCTTTGCACATGGAGCGATAAGGTGATGGTCTTAGACCATCATGAGCGGGAGTTACAAGGAAGAATGAAGGAATCGGGCCGTTATGCGATCCACACGATTAGAAGTTGAACGAACGTTTGGTTGGCGCTACACTTGATGCACGCAACCGCTACTTGTAACGCATGGGTTGGCGCTACACTTGATGACGCAATTCTCTGTCTGCTTGAATCATCGTGCTGTGTGACCACGAACTATTTCTTAAACTATATAAATATATTACTTAATATATATTTATCACGATGCTTGTGGGCTATGTGTGAAATCATGCATCATACATCACGCGTTTTCATACAACCATTTTCTCGCATTAACTATATATATATCGCCACACTTGCACACGATCACCCCATCCACCGAGATTTCATCTCACTCCCTCCTATTTTCTAACCTTTAGATGAAGAGTACGTTGAAGACGTCGAACCTACGACATATTGAATTCCTCTTTGTTGATGTGGAGCGACACTCCATTTACTTTTATTGTTGTTGGACTTTTCATTTTGTTTCTTTTGACCGTAAGTTAAATTCGGATAATCTATTGGTTGTATTCGGATTAAGTCGGACCTTAAGATATAATTTGTACTTGTGTGTATTTTATTCCGCATTTGCATTAGACTCTATTTCACTTGGAGTTTGTATCATTGGTTTAGGCTATTGAATTATTTACTGTTTAAGTGATTGATCGTCGTCGCGTCGCGTTTGGGCGTGATAGTTATGGTATCGAGCTCGGCTAGTAAGATGGAAACTTACACCGGCCGACGAGATAGGACCCTCGAATGTGTTGGATAGTTCCGCGACCTGACCAATTAAGTGTGAAATCAATTTCAATAATGGCATAGAACCATATTATTGATGTTTATGTTAAGTCAGAAGTTATACTTGGAGAATCCATAGTCATACTTGATTTGACTTAGTTGACTCTTGGCTGACTTTCCTTAGTCATCCTTTCCTAATTCTTTCCTATCTTTTCTTGCTTTGTCTAATCCTTCTTAGTTTGGCTTATTCAGGATGGAGCCGATGCCACCTATCTGGTGGGAATTATTGGAGGCCCGCGCCGAACGGGATTACTTCCGGGCATACACGAACCACTGGCATCAGGAATACTTTCGGGCTATCTCCGACCGCGGAAGAACATCGCCGCAACCAAGAATCGACACATCTCCTGGCAAAGAGCCAAGAGAGAAGAACGATCTTACCCTCCTTGCTAAGGATCGCGAGGATACCATCCGTGCTCGCAAGGATCAAATCGATCAATCCAGGAACACTTGAAAATTACTCGCACGAAGATGGAACGCGCGCAAGGAAGGCCGCGGAAAGTGGGAAAGGGATGCATACATGTCGAGCCACCATCGATCGTCTCGAAGATACTATCATCAAACAAATGCGGTGATAGAGGACCTCACGCATGCCTTAACTCAGCGATCTTTGCTTTGGAGGATGCCTTGCGGCTAATGCGCCCACCGTTGCCACCACTCGAGGCGAGAACCCGTGCCCGACTTGAGGCCGATAATGAAGAGGATCCCGAGGAGGATCTGAAGAAGATCTGAAGAGGATCCCGATGAGGATCCAATGGAAGATGAAGAGCCTGAGGCGCTTGAAGCCTCCCCACTCGATAATGCTCCGGGATAGGAGCGGTGGCGAATCTAGCCGATCGGCCTAATCTTTGCCGAGGCGTACCTCGGCCGATCAAGTTCCGGTTATGGGCGAGGCCGCTAGTGATGATGACGGCGATCTCACCGAGTAGATTGCTTCTATCTTTGCTAGATTTTAGCCGATGCTTATTTCCATCATGTTGTATTTTGCTTTCCGTTGTACTTTGATCAAGTTGTATCCTAACTCTAGTTTATCTTCGATTCTATATTCTGTTGTATGAACTCATTCGGTGTATTCAATTTTCACATCAATGAATATACTTTTTCTACTTATTCTATGTCTTGTGTATTGTTGTTGTGATATAATTTGTTATATGCAAGTACTTATTGAAATCATTCCTTTACAATTGTAGCTAAACTACGAGATACATGGTTGGAAATCGTGGACGCGGAGACCCCGCCATGTTCCCGAAGGTATGAGGACGTACCCGGGGAACGGGTACCCTCCCCGAACTACCACCACCTCCTCCGCCCGATCGTAGGAGATAACTTGACCGCAATAGCCCCCGCAATGATCTCTTGGTCTTCATGAGGCAACATGCGAGCCTCAACGGCGTATTCAGGAGCCCACTAGAGGCGAATGATCGCACTCTGAGCTATTCTTTCGATTTGACCCACCGGTTTTCTTAGGAGCCTGATGACTTAAAGCGAGAAGAATGGATGGGGAAAATGGAGAATATCTTCAATGCTCTCCAATACTCGGGGAACAAAAGGTTACGCTCGCCGTGTTCCGACTAGAATCGGCTAGAGATTGGTGGAGAGCGATTGAGAGAAAATGGGAACAGGACCAAGTAGATAGGGCGTGGGAAAATTTCTGGTTGAATTGAATGAGCGATATATTCCCCAAGTCATGAAGGAGGCACGCCGGATGAGTTCCACAAGTTGAGACAGGGGGAACATGTCATTTGCCCGATCAGTCGAGTTTCATCGATTGTCCAAATACGCTCTGGGGACAATCGATCTGATGAAGAGGACAAATTATATAAGTTCACACGGGGATCCGAAGTTGGAACTTCAAAAGCGACTTCATTTCGTTGAAATGACAACTTACTCGGCCGCAGAAAGGCGACTCTCTCTCCGCATCGAGTCGGATCAACCGTATTGGGCCAGTTCAAAGAGAGTAGGCCATCAAACAATCTCAAGAGGACAGGCTACTGGGGACCGCCATCTAAGCGACTGATAAGTTTGAAGGACGATCGATAAGACGGATAAAGGAAAAACTAGGTCCATATGTGCACATTGCCAAAAAACGGGACATACTTGTCAATGATTGTTGGCGCAAAGCAGGGAACTCGCTTGCTATGTGGCGAACCAAAGACCGGTGAAGGATTGCCCAAGTCACGAGGATCACACGAAACAAGTGCAGGCCCCAAAGCCGGTAATGGCCGAGGAAATCGGGCAAGGATGCCCGCTCGAGCATTTGCACTAGCCGGACATGAGGCTCCTGAGGCAATGGGCGTGGTGGAAGGTATGCTCTAGTATCTAGCCACTATGCTAAAGTACTATTTGACCCTGGATCAACGCATTCATTTGTCGCACCACATTTTGTACACAAGCTGCATGCATGCATGGAACACATGCCTATAGGTTTAGAAGTGTCCACTCCTATGGGCGCAAGCCGATAACAAATATTATCTATAATGCATGTGAAGTTAAGGTTGATGAGATAAACTTTCCTCTTGATTTGATCTTGCTACCTATATCCGAATACGACATTATATTGGGAATGAATCGGTTGTCGCACACCATGCACAAATGGATGCCATAGCAAGTCCATTAAACTATGTGAACCCTTGGCCCGAAGTGGAAATTTCGGGAAGGGCACGGTTAAGATTGCCCCATCATTTCAAAGAATGAAAGCGAGGAAGCGATCACTAGAGGGGCACAAGGTACTTGGCGTTTGTAATTAACAAACCTAAGGTTGAGACACAAATTAATCAAGTACCTATAGTATCGGAATATACGAGATGTTGTTGGACCTCTAGCGCTACTCGGATTGACGATCGTCCCCCACAAACCAACACGAGTCTTTTCTAGCGCGCTTGTCCTCACTCACGCGCACTCGAAAACTTCCCGGGTCACCCATCCCATGTCTACTCCGGGCCAAGCACGCTTAACCTCGGAGTTTCTATGTAATGAGCACCGAAAAGAAGATGCATCTGTTGGTATAGGTAGTCCAAATCATATCCTTTAAGCTATCCTTTAACTATGCAATCCAGCGCTCACGAGTTCGAATCGCGGGCGCGCGCCTGCGCCTCTTTTTAAAGCACATTGCGGGCGGAGATCTTTGGACCAAATCCCAACAATCCCCCTCCCAAAGACTGCCCAATCTCGGCTCGATTGGCAACCTCCGCGCTCGCCAAACTTCCTCGCCGATTCTAACGCCAACTTCTTCATTCAAGCGTCGCGTCACGCAAGCCTCTCCGATTCCGGCCACCCAAAGAACCTCGCCTTGATTCGATCTGTTTACCTCAATTCCGGCCACCCGCAACTTACCCTTCCGATTCTGGTCCACCCGGAACCTACACCTTGATTCGATCTATTTTACCTCGATTCCGGACATCCGCAACCTAACCTTGATTCGGTCCACCCAAAGAACCTACACCTTCACTCGATCCGTTTTACCTCGATTACGGCCACCTAGCAACCTACCCTTCAGCTTCTAGTCCGTTTACCTCCGTTGCGCCAAAGATCTCGCCCACCGCTCCTGCAACCTCCACCTGCAGCGTCTTCCAAGGGAATTCGAATTCGTGACTTGCTCGATACCGCTTGTTGGACCTCTAGCGCTACTCGGATTGACGATGTCCCCACAAAACCAACACGAGTCTTTTCTAGCGCTTTGTCCTCACTCACGCCACACTCGAAAAACTTCCCGGGGGTCACCCATCCCATGTCTACTCCGGGCCAAGCACGCTTAACCTCGGAGTTTCTATGTAATGAGCACCGAGAAAAGAAGATGAATCTGTTGGTATAGGTAGTCCAAATCATATCCTTTAAGCTATCCTTTAACTATGCAATCCAGCGCTCACGAGTTCGAATAGCGGGCCGCGCCTCCCTCTTTTAAAGCCCATTGCGGGCGGGATCTTGGACCAAATCCCAACGATGTATTTCCACAAGAACTCACCACTTGCCCCTCCCGGATAGGGAAGTCGAGTTCACCATCGAGTATAACCGAACCGCCCGATCGCGAACGTATAGAATGGCTCTGTTGAGTTACAAGAGTTGAAGACACAATTACGAGTGATGGATGTGGGATTTATCCGGCCAAGTACGTCTCCCAGGGGAGCACCCTTTAGTCTTATTCGTCAAGAAAGAAGGATGGCACATTAAGATCGTGTGTATAGATTATCGCGGTCTTAATAGCGTGACCATCAAGAACAAATACCCCTCCCAGGGATAGACGAATCTTGTTTGATCAACTTCAAGAGCAACGGTGTACTCAAGTTTGATTTACAACAAGGATATTATCACTAAAGATCCGTGAAGAAGACGTTTCCAAAACGGCCTTTCGGACGAGATATGGACACTACAAGTTTGTAGTGATGCCTTTGGTCGACAAACGCACTGTGAAATGTTTATGGATATTATGCATCGAGTTTTCAACCTTATGTGGATCAATTCGTAGTGATATTCATTGATGACATACTCGTATACTCTAAGTCTAGAGAAGAGCATGA
Source organism: Rehmannia glutinosa (assembly GCA_016081115.2). Taxonomy (NCBI): domain Eukaryota; kingdom Viridiplantae; phylum Streptophyta; class Magnoliopsida; order Lamiales; family Orobanchaceae; genus Rehmannia; species Rehmannia glutinosa. The sequence continues at coordinate 66,744 of JABTTQ020000881.1, read as the reverse complement.
ACGTCATCCTAAAAATTGCTTAGGAGACACTACGAGCACAAGTTTGTATGCCAAATTCGGCAAAGAAGTGCGAATTTTGGCTTAGTGAAGTCGCATTCTTGGGACACATAATATCCGGCCTTTGGGATCGCCGTAGATCCTTGAAGGTACGAGACAGGTGGTTGAATGGAAACAACCGAGTCTCAGAATAACGAGATCGAAGTTTCTTAGATTTGCCGGATATTATCGAAGATTTATCCGAATTTCTCCAAGATAGCGACCACTCACTCGACTAACCCGAGAAGCAAGTCAAGTTTGAGTGGAATGACAAGTGTGAGACTAGTTTCCAAGAATCGAAGAAACGACTTACTACGACTCGTCTTAGCCCTTCCAAAGGGAACAAAAACTTTGTCGTCTACAATGATGCATCAAAGGAAGGACTAGGAGCGGTGCTCATGCGGGGAAGGAAAGGTCATTGCTTATGCATCACGGAAACTCAAGCCGTATGAAACCAATTACCCAACGCATGACTTGGAATTGGCGGCAATAGTGTTTGCGTTAAAGAAATGGAGCACTATCTCTACGGAGCAACATTCACGGTTTACACAGATCATAAGAGCCTAAAGTATCTATTCTCTCGAAAGATCTCAATTTGAGGCAACGGAGATGGATGGAGTTAATAGAAGACTATCACTTTGATATTCAATATCATCCGGGAAAGCTAATGTAGTAGCCGCGCCTTGAGCCTTGAAAGCGAGTTTAGCCGACTAATGATTCGAGAGTGGAAATCATTAGAAGAGTTGAGCACTTGGAATCCGACAAGAACCAATACTCAAATTTTGTGTGCTAACATTTCAGTTAAACTCGATCTATCAACGAGATCAAAGCGAAGACAAGAGACAGGATGTGCAACTTCAAAGACGAAAGAGAATATACTTAAAGGAGAAGGATCGAATTCTCGATACATGAAGATGGGATCATCGATTTGGAATCGAGTTTGTGTCTGCAGTGACGAGTGATTAGGAGCGAGAATTCTAGCGAGAAGCACACCGTTCGAAATACACTATACACCCTGGAGGAAACAAGATGTATAAGGACTTGAAACGATATTTCGGTGGGTGAACATGAAGAACCAAGTAAGCGAGTTCGTTGCGAGATGTTTGATTTGTCAACGAATAAAAGCGAACACCAACGACCATCCGGTTTATTACAAGCGTTGAGAATTCCCGAGTGGAAATGGGAACACATAATGATGGACTTCGTGACGGATCTCACAGGGGACTAGACGAGGAGATGATCTTTATATGGGTAGTCGTGAGACCGACTCACGCGAAATCGCACACTTTCTACCCATGAAGAAAACCGACGACTTGCGAAACTTGCGCAGATTTATATCCGAGAGATCATTCAATGCATGGAGTGCCATCGACATAGTGTCGAGACAGAGACCCGAGATTTGTCTCCAGTTCGGAATGCTTACATGAGGAATTGGGTACCTCGCTAAGTTTCAAAGACAACAAAGACATCCACAAACTGATGGTCGATGCCTGAGCGATTCAAACCCTGGAAGACATCTGCGAGCATGCACGTTGGACTTCGAAGGAAGTTGGGATTCATACTTACCATTGGCCGAGTTCGCCTATAATAATCGCTATCAGGCCACAATCGGGTGGCACCCTACGAAGCCTTGTATGGGCGAAAGTGTAGATCCCCACTACATGGGAGATTGATGACCAATGGACTCCAAAGAGAAACGAAAGTCACCATCGATTCCAAAGGTCGACTTAGTTCGGAGGCCATGGAGAAGGTCAAGTTGATCAAGGAACGGATCCGCACGGCTCCGTAGTCGCCAAAAGAGTTACGCGGACAAGAGGAGAAAGGACTTGGAATTTGAAGCGGAGATGAAGTATTTCTCGGACTCTTGCCACGGAAAGGATTGATCAATCCAAAGAAGGGAGGCAAGCTAAGTCCGAGATATATTGGACCTTACAAGATTTTAGAGAGGATCGGGAAGTTGGCCTACCGACTCGAGTTACACACGATGCGCGGGAATGCACGATGTATTCCATGTATCCAGTTGAAAAAGTACCAACCGATCCCGAGCATATTATCACTCGTGATGCTCCTCTTCGATGGAAAATTTATCTTACACCGAGAACCAATTCGGATCATTGACCAAAGATCGTCGATTGCGTAATAGAGAGATTCCGATGGTTAAGGTTGCATGGTGAAACCACAACCGAGATGAAGACGCAACATGGGAGATGGAAGAAGACATGAGGAATCAATATCCAGAGTTGTTCTGAAGAGAATTTGGGGACCAAATTCTTTTAAGGAGGGGTGAATGTGAGGCCCCGAATTTTAACAACGTGAGATACGGTGTTATGTAGTGATTATTTATTCACTATGTATCACAAATCTATTATTAATGAAACGCGACTCTACTTTTATTTAATTCTTCCAACGTCAATTACGCATTTCGCATTTTTGAGCTTAGCAATTTTATATTCTCCTCTAGTATTAATACTTGATAGATTGACTACGACTTTAGAAATATTGGGCCGTCGATAATTTAGGAGTACATTCCAATCTTTAACCAAATATTTCACCTTATTCTATAATACACTCTCAATCAACTTCCAATTTATTTTGAGGAAGATACATATTTTTTTTATTCTTTCACATCCTTATTATTATTTTTACCTCCTAAATATTTTTACACATATATTTACACATTTTATTTTTCCCAATTAAAAAAAAAAATTCATCCCACCCATCAATTTCGGTCAATATGGTATAGGTAGGACTCAATTGCTTTTTCTTATCCTATTACATATGAAAGTACACCTATTAATCATATTATCATCAATAATTTCAAAAAAAAAAGACTAATTCCCCTACAACAACAACTTTCGGCGAAAGCAATTGTAGGGGAATCATCCCAATTTTAAAACCTCCCAACATACACATTAATTCAATTATTACACAAAAAAAAATTAATAACCCCCCAGGCAATATTTTCGGCCAATTGTAAGGGGATCAAACCATTTTTTTCATCTTACCACATTACTTACCCAACTCTTCCAATACTCCCTCATTTCATACTTAGAACAAAAACACACAAAACTTGCTCTCAATTCTTTCTAAAGGACCAAAAATACTAAGCTCAAGGTGAGTAAATTTTACCTCTTCCAACTCTACTTTTCTTCTTAAAACTTCAAGTATATACCTCCAATTCCTAACATGATGAATCCTTCTTGTTGAGGTACTCCTAGAAGACTATTTCATTTGAAGAATTAAGGAAGAACTAGACTTGACTACAAGCTTTAAGAAGAAATTCAAGACTACACATATTTAAGGTGAGAAATTTTGGTTTTAGTATTTTTTTCCCTCATGACAACTTGAGGAATTAATTTTTGACTCAAGGATTGGAATTTTGAGCTTAGGGGATGACCTACACAAGTTCAAGTTGAGGTTAGAAGCTTGAAGAGAGAAATTCTTTTTTCTGAGACTACTTGAGGATATTAAGGTAAAAAGTAACCCATTTATTTGAAGTCATTTTCCTTGGATTTGAAACCTCAATTTTAATACCAAAATATGGATATATTGACATTTAGGAACTGAACTTTGAGAGTTAGATCCAATAGCTTGGATTCTTAAAGAAGATCTCCATTTTAAACCACAACCCGAAAACTACTACGAGGTGGGTGGAAAAATTCTTTCAACTTCTAGGTGTTTTATTTAAAAATGCATGTAGTATTTTGATTTTGAGCACTTGAGATATATATTATGTATTGCATGCTATTTTCTTGTATCAAGTTGGAAAAATTCTCAAGTGTTGCTCAAAAATGCGATTTATTGAAAAATAGGGCATACATGTGCACTTTATTGTTATACTTGATGAAATTTTGTATGAGAACGATATGTATGTGTATGACTCTTGAAATTTATGTTTTGAATGATTTATAACCTGGACAAGTCGAGCATAATTGATTAAATTTAAACTTTTGGACTTAAAATGCAAAAATGGAAAGTTGGTGGACTTAATTGCAAGAAAATAAAACTTAAGGCCCCTCTGTAATTTTCGATTTTTGGGACTGAACTCAGGTTCAAAAATTATGTTTTGACATTTTAATAAAGTTTTAAGAGTTTTTAGATAAATAAAATCAACCCTTAAAAGCCCAAGGACTAGATTGTAAACTTTTAGAAGTTTAAGGGCTATTTTGCAAATTTCGAAACTGTACCAGACCCTAATTTTAAAATTTGAAATTTTAACTCTTAAGGGACTGGAAATAACATATTTTAAGTGTATTCCAAAAATCCAAGTGTTTCGAGCTTGGAAAGTAATTTTATAAAAATTGAGGGACCAAATTGTAAAAGATTAAATTTGAGGACCCAAATGAAATTTCCAGGACTTATGCAGCCCATGCACCTGGAAATACTAATTTAACTATAACTTAATTATATTTTGGACCCAAGGTTCAAATTTCATAACAATTGGACCCCCTAAAAGCCTTAAAGGCAATTATTTCAAAATGGGACAAAAATGAAATTTTCAAAAGTTAAAGCACCTAAACTTATTTCTTTTTAAAAATGCTTTTGTCCCAATATCCCACTAACCCTAGTGACATTTTCCAACTTGAATCACATTAAAAGCCCTTTCGGTTTGTGAGTTCCAATTATTTTAAACTTAGAGCCGAAATGACAATTTTAACAAATTTGGGGCCAATGTGAGAATTTTATAAAAACTCGACCGCAAAACTTTAAAAACCTAAATCTCTGAACAATTTAGAGAATTTAGGAGCTGATCTCATAATTGTTCAAGGTCGGGACATTTATTTATTCAATTTTTAACCCCAAAAGAATTGGTTTTTACAAAACGGGGCTAGTTGTAAATTTTCTTTTTACAAGGACCTAACTCGAATTATTTTTATTTTAAAGAAACAGCCCTGGACCCTCTGAATTTAATTATTGATTAAAATATTTTATTTTCTCAAAAATCCCCTGACTTATCGGATCGTCTTGACCGATTAATACGCGATCGTGGGGCGACTTCCTCGTCTTGCGATTTCGAATCTATAACGGGACTTAGGTTCCACCTAATCTTTCAAGATATCGAAGATTGCTTATCCTCCCGATAATTATCTTCATCCAAATAACTCCACCAACGCCATAATTGTCTTGCGCAAATTTTCAAAACTTTCCAAAAATGCTTCCCTGAATCAATAATACTGATTGCTGGTTAGCTACCTGAACGTGTACTTACTTTCCTGTCTGAGTCAACTTGGTGTGTCGAGCTCACAGTCGGAATGGATACGTCGGGGATGGAACCGGGCAGCTCGGCTGCTATTCCACTCTCCGCCCCATCGTCCCCTAATCCATGCAAATCGAGGGACGGAGTTTGTCGAGGAAGTGGGTCGTAGTACTTGAGGTATAATCATGATTATGACGATCCGAGCCTTGCTAGCTCCAACGTGGATTTTGTCTTTGCCTATGGAGCGATAAGGTGATAGGTCTTAGACCATCATGAACGGGGAGTTACAAGGAAGAACGAAGGAATTGGCTTTGCGATCCACACGATTCCTGGAGTTGAGCAACGCGTTTGGTTGGCGCTACACTTGATGACGCAACCGCTACTTGTAACGCATGGGTTGGCACTACACTTCATGACGCAACCACTAATTGTCTTGCATGGGATTGGCGCTACACTTGATACAAATCCTCCCGTCTTGAATCATCGTGCTGTGTGACCACGAACTATTTCTTAAACTATATAAATATATTACTTAATATATATTTATCACGATGCTTGGGCTATGTGTGAAATCATGCATCATACCTCACGCGTTTTCATACAACCGTTTTCTCGCATTAACTATATATATATATGGCCACACTTGCACACGATCACCCCATCCACCGAGATTTCTGTCTCACTCCCTCCTCCATTTTTTCTAACCTTTAGATGAAGAGTACGTTGAAGACGTTGAACCTACCACAGATTGAATTCCTACTGTTGATGTGGAGTGACACTCCATTTACTTTTATTGTTGTTGGACTTTTCATTTTGTTTCTGTTTGGACTGTAAGTTAAATTTAGATAATCTATTGGGTTGTATTCGGATTCCGTCGGACCTTAAGATGTAATTTGTACTTGTGTGTATTTTATTCCGCTGCATTTAAACTCTATTTCACTTGGAGTTTGTATCATTGGTTTAGACTATTGAATTATTTCTGTTTAAGTGATTGATCGTCGTCGCGTCGCGTTTGGGGCGTGACATGCATATCTTTGAGGTCTAGGCTTTTTGATTCTTGATTACACTTGCACTCAATCTTTGTATTGGTTTTATAGAGTTGTAATCTTGAATTTTGTCCATCATTCAACACAAGACATCCTTGTGAGTATTCTTGTGGTAATAATACACTTGGGTGATCTAGGTGATAGGTGTTTGAAGAGTGTGGTACTCTTCAAAGGTGGTGAAGGAAGATTGTGGTAATCTCCTCAAGGTGTTGTAAGAGGATTGTGGTAATCCTCAAGGTGTTGTATTAATTGTGGTAATTAATAAAATCTTTTTTTTTTTGAAATCCATCCCGGAGATCTTTGGGGTGGTTGAGATTAGGCCCTAGGTGGGTTGAACCTCTATAAATCAACGAGTGTTGTTTAATTTCCGCATTTACATTCTTGTCATTTACTTGTTGATTCGAAAAAGAGGCGATTTGCAAAATATTGGCATAATCTATTCACCCCTAGATTATCGTAGCCACTTGGACTAACAAGTGGTATCGAGCCAAACTCTTTGGCTAGCTCGTTCCGAAGTAAAGAGGAAAGATCCATGGCTACGAATGAAGCTTATCTCACCACCGGCGCCTCCACCAACAAGCCACCACTATTCGACGACAACAACTACGCATTTTGGAAAGACCGCATGGAGTGCTTTCTACAAAGGTGCGGATTTGATATTTGGAATGTGGTCATTGAAGGAGTTGCTCAACCAACAACAAAATTAGAGGATGGTACCATGACTCCCAAGCCGTTCAAGGAATACGATGAAAATGACAAGAAGGCTTTCTCTCTAAACGGTAAGGCCTTAAACATTTTACATTGTTCTCTTACCGCCACCGAATATAATCGCATAAGAGGCATACGGTCGGCACATGAAGTTTGGGAAAAATTAGAAACCATTTATGAGGGCACAAAGAAAGTGAAGCAAGCAAGAAAAACAATGCTTGTGAAAGACTTTGAAAATTTCAATATGCATGATGGTGAAAGCATATCAAAAATGGTGGAAAGGCTTGACAACATTGTCAATCCTCTTGTGGCTCTTGGAAAGGTCATCTCCGAAGAAGATAAGGTGACCAAAGTCTTAAATGCCCTTCCCGACTCATAGTCCGAAAAAGGTGACGGCAATCACGGAAGCTCAAAATCTTGAGACACTCAAGTTTGATGAGCTCATTGGGAACCTCCTTATTTATGAAGTATATCTCAAGGAGAGGAAAAATTCTCAACCATCCACCTCTAAACTGGGTACGCAAAATATTATTAAAGGCTTAGCATCTTCTTCTAATAATGTTTATTATGCTAGTGATGAGGATGATGAAGAAACGGCGGCTCTTGTTAGAAAATTTGCAAAATTTGTAAATAAAAATAAAGCAAGAAAGCCTAGAGACAATTCTTGTTTCAAATGCGGAAAATCCGGGCACTACATAGCCGATTGCCCGAAAATAGCGGAAGAGGAACAAAGAAGAAAAAGCCTTTTTCCGAAAAAGAAGGCGTTAAATGCGGACGTAAAAACTTGGGATGAATTACTTGAAACAACCGACGAGGAAGGAGAATCAAACATGGTCTTATGGCCATAGGCGATGAAAATATCGAGGTACGCTCTAATGCTTCATCTTCTTCCCTAGTTGATGAATTACAATGTGATTTTGATGAATTGCAAAATGAGTTTCAAAATTTGATATTAAATACAAGAATTTGAAAAAGGAGCATAAAGAGCTTAAACTAGAAAAAGATAAATTATTTACTTCTTATGATTCTCTTGATAAGGCTCATGCTATTACTCTTACTATGGTCCGTACTCTTGAAACCGAAAAACAAACGCTCACTAATGATATTGAAAATTTGAAAAAGGATGTGCATCGATTCAATTTAAGTACGGATAAATTCACAAATATTTTAGATGCACAAAGAGGTGAGCATTATAAATTTGGACTTGGTTACAAACCTTTTCAAAATGCTTTTAAGAAAAAGACCAAGGTCCAACCTTTGTACGCGTGCTAGTAGTCCTTGTATTATTACTTGTTTTTATTGTGGTAAGAATGGACACTATTCTAGCAATTGTAAATTGAAGAATAATTTTAGCTATTATTGGAGACCTAAAGGTCTCAAGGCTAACCCCATGGACCCCAAAATTACAGTGGTACCTAAATTCATTTGTAGGTTATAGGGGCTATAACAACAATGGAAGATTCAAAATGGCTCGTGGACAGCGGATGTTCACGCCATATAACCGGAAAGAGAGAACTTTTTACCAACATCAAGCTCCAAGAAGAGGGTATGGTCATGTTCGCAATGGCAAAGGAAAAATTCTTGGAAATGGAGAAATTGGTAACTCTTCTTTCTCTCTTAGTAATGTTCTTTTAGTAGAAGGGCTTAAGTTCGATTTGATAAGTGTTAGCCAACTTTGTGATTCAAATTATAATGTTGTTTTTAATAAAGAAAAATGCCTTATTTCAAAAATGATAAAATTATTTGTGAAGCAATTAGAAAAGGCAATATTTACAAAATTTGTACAAGTGATTTGGTGAGTCAAAATATTTCTTGTCTTGTCGCCAATAATGATTTAACTAGTTTATGGCATAGGAGACTTGGACATGTTGGATACAAAAATTTGCAAACTATTTACAAAAACCAACATGTAAAAGGACTACCCAAATTGAATTTTGAAAATCTTGGCTTATGTGACACTTGTCAAAAGAACAAATTAGTTAAGAGTAGTTTTAAGCCCAAAAATGAAATTTTCACTACCAAACCCCTACAAATGCTTCATCTTGATTTGTATTGGGATATTGGTACAGCAAGTCTAAGTGGAAAATATTACACTTTTGTTATAGTTGATGATTTTTCTAGATATACTTGGGCTCTATTTCTTACTAATAAAAGCGATGTCGTTAATGAGTTGTGTAGACTTATTGAAAATGAAAAGGAAGATACTATTAAGTCTATTCGAAGTGATCGAGGTGGAGAATTTGACGGTGAATTTAGAGTCTTTTGTGAAACCAAGGGATATAGTCATAATTTTTCGGCTCCAAGGACACCTCAACAAAATGGAGTAGCCGAAAGGAAGAATCGGACACTTCAAGAAATGAGTCGGTCCATGCTAAATGAATTTTCACTTCCAAAATATTTTTGGGCCGAAGCTGTAAGTACCGATTGCTATGTCATTAATCGAGTTTTTATTCGTCCTAAAATGAATAAAACTCCATATGAGCTTTGGAAAGGAAGAACTCCAAATATTAGTTATTTCAAATTATTTGGATGTAAATGTTTTATTCTCAATACTAAGGATCAATTAGACAAACTTGATCCTAAGGCTGATGAAGGAATATTTATGGGGTATTAAACCAAGAGCAAAGCATATCGGGTTTACAATAAGACTAGTGGGGTTGTTGAAGAATCCATCAATGTCAAATTCAATGAAGCTTCGGGTGTTGAAAGGATACCCAATGATGAAAGTGATGAAGAGGATATTGTTGAACCTATTGTTCAAGATGATACTCAAAATGATCAACCTTCAAGCTCAAATATTCCTCAAGAAGATAAAGGTGATACTTCGAATCTTCCCGTAGCATTGAAATTTAAGGGAGATCACCCAAAAGATCTTATTATTGGTGATCCCCTTGATAAAGTAATGACTCGAGGAAAATTTGCCGAGAAAGCTCTTATTTCTCAAAAGAGCCTAAAAATGCTAAGGAAGCCATTGAAGATGAGGATTGGTTTTTAGAAATGCAAGAGGAGTTGAATCAATTTGAAAGGAATGATGTATGGGAATTAGTACCTTGTCCTCCATCTCAAACCATTATTGGTACAAAATGGGTATTTTAACAAGCTCGATGACCAAGGCAATATTGTTCAAACAAAGCAAGGTTAGTAGCTCAAGGTTATTGTCAAGAAGAAGTGTTGATTATGATCAAACATTTGCACCGTAGACGTTTAGAAGCTATTCGTATTTTACTTGCCTATTCTTGCTTTAAAAATTTCAAGCTTTACCAAATGGATGTTAAATCCGCTTTTCTAAATGGTATTATTCAAGAAGAAGTTTATGTAAAACAACCTCCGGGTTTGAAAATTTTTCTAGGCCTAATGATATTTATAAACTTAAAAGGCCTTATATGGTTTAAAACAAGCACCCGTGCATGGTATGATAGACTTAGCTCTTTTCTTTTGCAAAATGGTTTTACAAGAGGTAAAGTTGATACTACTCTCTTTGTTTTTGAAAAGGGGCAAGATTGCTTATTAGTGCAAATTTATGTTGATGATATTATTTTTGGTGCTACTAATGAATCCTTGTGCAAGAAATTCTCTAAGTTAATGCAAGGTGAATTTGAAATGAGTATGATGGGGAGCTCAACTTTTCTTTGGACTTCAAATTAAGTAATGTCAAGAAGGAATATACATTTCACAATCCAAATATACAAAGGAGCTTTTGAAGAAGTTTGGCATTGAAGAAGGAAGAACCGTCTCTACCCCAATGGCAACAAATGTCAAGATTGACAAAGATGAAAAAGGCAAGTCGGTTGAGGAATCCAAATATCGAGGTATGATTGGTAGTTTACTTTATTTAACCGCTAGTAGACCGGACATTCTTCATGTCGTATGCCTATGTGCTCGTTTTCAAAGCAATCCCAAAGAATCTCATATGAGTGTCGTTAAAAGAATTTTTAGATATTTGAAAGGCACTATTCAATATGGTTTATTTTATCCAAAGAATTAAAATTTTTCTCTTAAAGGTTATAGTGATTCGATTATGCGGAAAATATTGATGATCGAGAAAAGTACTTCCGGATCATGTCAATTTTTAGGCGATTGCCTAGTTTCTTGGTTTTCAAAAAAGTAAAATTGTGTTTCACTTTCAACGGCCAAAGCCGAATATATTTCCGCAGCTTTTTGTTGTACTCAACTTCTTTGGATGAAACAAACTTTAGCGGATTATAAATATTCTTTTGAAAATGTTCCTATCTTTTGTGATAATATATCCGCTATAAATATTGCTCAAAACCCGGTTTATCATAATCGTACTAAACATATTGAGATTCGACATTATTTTCTAAGGGATTGTGTTTCAAAACGTAAAATTGAGATATCTTTCGTACCATCTCAAGATCAATTAGCAGACATTTTTACAAAACCGCTATCTTCCGAGACTTTTGCATCTATACGAGCTTGGCTAGGCATAATGCATATTGAATGAGGTTTACGTTTGCATTTTGCACGTTTTAAAACTTAGGGGCGAAAAATCGGATTTTTGGATCAAACTTGATTAAAATGCAGAATGAACAATCAAGGCTGATCGGGCAAGGCCGACCGTCATCCTAGCCCACAACCGTCGCCCCTCACCATTTTATGGTTTAAATCATTCTGTTTTCGATTTGACCATTTTGGCTTATTTTGTCCATTTTTCGTCCCCTTCGCATTTTGCACACAAATTTCACTCAAAATTTGTTTTATTGCATATATTTTATATTTTGGACTTTGTAGGTCCGAAGGGGTGTAAGTGTAAGGTTTAGAAGGGGGTTGAATAAACCTTACCAAATTTTCGATTTAGTCCTTTTAAATATTCGAGTTGATACTACACAATCGTGTCCTGATGGACAAATCAATTTAGTCACTCGGTAGAGTTAATCTCTCAACAGACTCAATCGAGTTGATGAAGTAACTCACCGTTGGCTCTAAATTAACTCGATTTTGTGGTTTTGTTTTTCATTGGAAGACTTAACACCCTTAAGTTTGATTAAGCAAGAATTTAGTGCTTGGTTTAGTACTTATAAGTTATTGAGTGGATAGCAAATTTATCGTGAGATATAAGCGATTAAAAATGCACGAATTAAAATGCTGAAATGTAAATGACACAATGAAATTTTTATAGAGGTTCGAAGATGGGGTAATTCTTCTACACCTCTCTTCTCCAACTCCTGGAGGAATCCACTAGGTAATGATCGGTTTACAAAGTGGTAATGCAGTCCGGATACAAGTCTTGATCACACACCGACTTGATCCTTTGGGACTCGATCTGGAGATGCCTTGATCACTCAAATTGGCTTCTCGTGCGACTCGGCTTCTTCACAGGGCGTTGCCTTGCTACTACACTCACTTGCTCAAGCTCTTTGGATTTGATCACGAAGCCCTCCAAAAGCTTAAGACTTGGTTCAACCTTGAACCTTCCTACAATCCTTCGTGGAATGTAGACCCCTTGTTTTCGATATTTTCCTCTTCAACCGATTGAAGTTATCTTTCCTTCACGGTGAGTGTTGGATTGATGTTCTTCGTAGTGTAGGCTTGAGGATTGAGAATGTTTTAGATTTTCGATAATTGCTTGAACGTTTTTAGTTGATTTTTCTCTTGTGTGTCATCTTTTCTTCTCAAACAAACTCCTCACCTTTTATAGTGAACTTTCAAAAATTTGCCCGTTGAAGAGATAGGCTTATTTTTGAAAGTCACTTGCGATCGTTGGCTTGTCTTGTTGCGATCCTTGGAATTGTCAATTCCTCGTATGAATTGTTCTTTCACCTTTTGAGTTTACTCGCACGTAGTGCTTCCCATTGTTCATTCCTTTTGCACGCTTCGACCGAGCACTCCGAGAAAGGTGGTATGGAGATATTACTTGTTTAAGTAAATCTCTTGATTTACGTACAACGGTTCTTTTGCGATTATCTCGACTTGGCTGCATTTCCTTGCTTTCCCAGGTGACTTAGAGTCGACTTCCAATCATGGATGACTCTTCTCACACTTCAACTTGAGACTTGGCTTTTCTTGAGTTGACTTGACTAATACTCCACTCACCGCATCTTAGTTGCTTCTTCCGCAGAGTTCCCGTCTACTCTTCTTTGCCATACTCACTTTGTCTCTCACAGAGTCTTCCTTACGATCTTGATTGTCTTCTTGCATGTTAGGGCGTGGCGACTTGACTCGGCTTGGCCACTCTAATTGTTACAATGCATTTTACAACAAAAATTGGGGTGCCAACTTTCTATTCTAAGTTTTACATGGCATTCATCAAAATCTAAACAATAAAATTCCTAAGACTTCATTAGGCTCGATTATCATCATCATTACTCATCTTTACCGATTAAATGGTAAGAATTTCTACTTTTAATCTCAATTGGGTTGAACCCTTGAGAATGTGCTTGTATCTTGCTACTTTGATGAAATTCTTGTATTAATATGTTGTATATGATGATTGTTGATGGATGAATATTGTCGTATTGAAAATGGTGATGAAATCTTTTGGCTTAAACGAATTACAAAGGCTTTTTAATTTATCTTGTTTTATTCGACGACGCTAAATGTTCGACAAAATGTTTCAATGAAAAACTCATCACCTACATGATTCTCTCGATTTGAAAAGTCTTCTAAGTTTATAGAGATCATGTTTTATTAATCAAATGAGCTTTTGCAAGTCAAAATGATCAATCTTTCCCTTTTATTTGGAATTTAAACTTCAATTTTCAAAACGCTCGATAAATCAATTAAATTGCGCACTTTGATATAATTGTATGATGTTTTTATCGTGCTAACATTCTTTTTGATGATTCCAAAGAGGGAGAAACAGGAAAAATGCTCATACGCTCAAAGAAGCGAAAATAAGCTCACAAGAAAAGCCATAAGCTAGGGCTCTTAAAAGCCAAAAGCTGTGAACAATACTTAGTCCATGTGATGTATTTTTATGCTTGACTAATGATGTTTTCTGACAGGGGGAGCTTATAAGCTAATGATTCAAGCTTAAGTTGTAAAAGCTAAGCTTTAAGCTTTTAGTTGTTGCTTCTATACTTACTTACTTTTGCTATGATTGTTGATAGAGGAGCTTGTGCAAAAATAATTTTGAAAATTCTTTGCTCCTATCCTAATGAGTTTGTACTTATGATGAATCTTGCTTAAAATGGATTGTTGTTTTAGACCGGAAAATTTGTTTCGTTTTATATCAACATCCTAAAATTGTTTTGGTTTGTAATCACCAAAAAGGGGAGTTTGTTAGATAAATATTCTTATCAAGATTTTGATGATTATGTTTAAATGAGTTTTTATACCAAAACATTGTTAATAAATGTTGTCCAAATACTCCTAAATGATTTAAAATGTTTTGCTAATTTTTGGAGTATTTCTTAGGATTTAGTTTTCGATAAAAATGGACAACACTTTTGATGGTTTTGTTTAAATTGGTTTTTGCACCAAAACAATGTTTTAAATGTTGTCAAAATACTCTCAAGTGATTTAAAATATTTTTACTAATTTTTTGGAGTATTTCTTGAAGTTTATTTTTGATAAAAATTGGACAACATTTAAAATTGGAAGTCGACCTGGTCGCCCATAACGTCGGCCGGTACGAAGAACTCAAATATTGAAACAGCGAGCGTCTTCAATCAAAAAAATAGAGAGGAGGACCGGTCCGGGGGGGCCGACCGTCGCACTCTAGGGGCGACGGTGCCCCCTGTCGACCGACCGGCCGACCCCCTTCGACCAAGACTGGATCGCACTATTTTTTCAAAACGTTCGAAATCTTATTACAGGGCAACCGGTCGCCCTATGTTATTTTTGACAGCAAAAATTACAACCGTTGCAATCCTTATCAACAAGATTTACTTTTCATTTTTGTACAATATTTCTACATCTTGTGATCCTATTTTTGTAGACAAAAGTGAAGAAGAAAGGAGCTTATGTTGGGAGCCTATGTTGGTGAAGACTTCCCTATAAATAGAGGATGAATTGAAGACACAAGATAACACATACAAGCAAAATACACAACAAGAAATCTGCAAATTGTTCAAGCTTTCATTTTTACATTCATGTTGTAATAGCCTAAGTACTTTCACTTGCACATCTTTGAGGTCTAGGCTTTTTGATTCTTGATTACACTTGCACTCAATCTTTGTATTGGTTTTATAGAGTTGTAATCTTGAATTTTGTCCATCATCCAACACAAGACATCCTTGTGAGTATTCTTGTGGTAAGAATACACTTGGGTGATCTAGGTGATAGGTGTTTAAAGAGTGTGGTACTCTTCAAAGGTGGTGAAGGAAGATTGTGGTAATCTCCTCAAGGTGTTGTAAGAGGATTGTGGTAATCCTCAAGGTGTTGTATTAATTGTGGTAATTAATAAAATCTTTTTTTTGAAATCCATCCCTGAGATACCGGGTGGTAGAGGATTAGGCCCTAGGTGGGTTGAACCTCTATAAATCAACGAGTGTTGTTTAATTTCCGCATTTACATTATTGTCATTTACTTGTTGATTCGAAAAAGAGGCGATTTGCAAAATATTGGCATAATCTATTCACCCCCTCTGATTATCGTAGCCACTTGGACTAACAAGTGTCATTCGCGTATCAACACCTTATGACCTTCATGCGTTCGGTGAGAATTTTAGCTTCAAGTGCGTGTCTAGAGAGCCTCGTAATCACCAATCTAGTCCCGTTACACAATCCAAATGAAGTGGTCCATGTTCCTAAAGAGCATAAGCGAGTCCCAATCTTCAAATGCAGCTCATGATTGGGAACTCCGGAACATTTTATACCATTCGAGAAATTCAAGCGTATGAATATCATGCAAGAAATCAATATTAGCATCGTTTACTTTACGTCTATCCGAGCTCAAATAAGTCTGCCCCTCAGAAGAATTTAAAGACGTCATATATTGATTGATCGACTCAACAACATCAAGAGTCGGTGCGAGTATCACCCTATCTTTCAAATAAGTAGGATCATCAATGGCGTCTTTAAACATTGGATAAGTATTCTATATAATTGTTGCAGTCGGATCACCAGATGATTCCAAAAGAATATCTTCAGGTATATCGATAGTGGCACAACCATCATTAGATCCTCCGATTGTTCCATCTCCGATGCTTGCTATCCACTCTGAGAACTGGGCCAAATCCGCATAATCATCTACCGATTGAGGCTTTGAAGACGATATTTTTAGTCAATCTCAAGATCTTGTACAACCTTTCCACAAATACGATGCATTTATCGTGGCATTGACTACATCATGTCGACTTCTCTTCGGTATAACAGGCAATATCTGTCTGAAGTCACCCCCGAACACAACTGTTTTCCCTCCAAAAGGTTTTGATTCATTCTGTGGGTTGATTAAATTTAAAAGAGCTTTCAAAGTTTCATTCACGGCTTCAGAGCAATGCTTGTGCATCATTGGGGCTTCATCCCAGATTATAAGTTTAGAACGAATAATCACTCAAGCTAGTGAGTCCCCGCTTGAATTACAAGTTGACTCTTGATTTGGGTTTAAAGGAATAACAAAACGGGAATGGGCAATCCTTCCACCAAGCAGCAATAGGGACGCTATTCCACTCGATGCCACGTTCAATACAATTTCTCCTTTCGATCTCAAAGCCGCAGATAAAGCCCTCCACAAGAATGTTTTGCCTGTTCTACCATATCCGTATACAAAGAACATACCACCTTTATTTGATTCCACTGCTGTCATTATTTTAGAGTAAGCATTTTTTTTTCCTCATTGAGTCTGGAAATGAGGTTCTTGTGCTCTACCAAAAGAGCCTTACGATCATAACGCAGCTCGTCATATATCAATCTGTTTCGGCTATTCCCAGTATTGTCAGTATCAGGAAATGGCATCGTATCAAAATCACGTAGACTCGTGCCACGACTTCTCAATATTCTTTCAATCTCCAACAAAGCAAGATTTTTAATCTCTTTCTCACTCAATACCAATTCTGCAAGAGAAATAATACGACAATGAATAAATAATAAGATATATAAAATAATGTTATTAGAAATAAAAATATGACATTTAACATATAATAATAATACCTTCATATTGGAGAAGACGTCGTCGTCTATGTAGAATATCATCCGAAAGATATTTCCAACACTTGTCCCATACTACTTCTGGTCTGCTCAAAGATTCTGATGATAACAACGATGCAAAAAGACTTCTGAGACTCTCTGCAGAAGCCCAATAGCTCGCTTCAGTGATTGCATCAACATATTCCCTATCATCTTCTAACAGACCAAGAGCATAGCAAGCATCACGGTACGAAGCGTGTTGAGTACCGTTGACCTTCTTGTAGTCATCATGACACGTAGCCCCACGTACAATATTGAGAAGACACCTCAAATAGTACATATCACCAGCCCCCGGAGGGACGAAAAACACTTTCGACCTATTGATTTCCCCATTTTTCTTAGCATCCACTTCCCCGAGTTCTTTCTTCCATGTGAATTTTGTTTGGGCTTCAACATAGGTTACCTCACGGGCTTGAGGATATATTTTGTTTGCTTCCATCCATGTTAAAAGCATGCTCTCCTTAATCAATCTTTACTAAGCACATCATCTATTCGCTCGTTATCATCGAAAATAACACTCTGCTCATTCGGAAGATGAAAGGTCGAGTCGTCGATCAAGGATATTTGTATTGAATCTCAAACCCCAATAACCTCCACGCGGCTTCACATGAAGATATATATCTACAATCATAAAACAT
Organism: Rehmannia glutinosa; assembly: GCA_016081115.2. Taxonomy (NCBI): domain Eukaryota; kingdom Viridiplantae; phylum Streptophyta; class Magnoliopsida; order Lamiales; family Orobanchaceae; genus Rehmannia; species Rehmannia glutinosa. Next base: position 49,034 of record JABTTQ020000881.1, on the reverse strand, counting down.
GCTCACTTCATCAATGGTTTTTCCCGAGTCCTCCTCGTCAAAAAGTGCTTGTATAAAACGACGTTGTCACGCTTATCATTACATTTGTTGACATACTTAAATAGGTACTTAATAGATCTGCCATGATTACACCATTCCACATTTATGTGAGCTCCATATTTGAGTAACAACTGACGATTATGAGGCACCACATGTCTGTTGTCCAGCGGCACACCATTTTTTTCAAATACTCTTCCAGCATTTCTACTCTATAACGCGGATAACCTTCTTCATCAATAGTAGTCGCATCCACAAATTTTTTGGGAAAATGTTTAGTGCGGCGACCATCGCCATACAGGAGAGTTTTTCCGACATCACCACATGGACCATGAATCATATGATCCTTTACTACAACATAATAGCATGGATCAGTTCTCTCGTCAGGTATTTCGGCTGATATGATTCGATCTATGTCATCTGCAGTTGGATATCTATCTTCCTTGGCCAGAAACAACAATATATGTGCATGAAGCAAGCCACGCTTTTGAAATTCTATCGTATAGATAACTACAATATAATAATAAAAATTATAATAAGGATTTGAGACAATAAACTAAGTAAACAAATATTAAATATATTATTAAAAATATATATAAAATATTTAAAAACAAATACTAGCCTGCATTTACTTTCCCAGAAAGTTTATTTTGCCGAAGATCTTTGATCAAAGAATCTAGCTTAAGTTTAAAGATTCTGCAAACGATGATCCGGTCGATCTTTCGGATTTAGATTCTTTTTCTCAACAAAACGAATGATCTCCTCGGCCATTTAGGATTGCGGGTAAATGTTATAATCAGATCTGGATAACTCCGCCCATCGACAAATAGCCATCGATTTTGATAATTCTGTATCATGTATCGAGCACCTCCGGTGAAAGTTGAAGGTAATATAATGTGTTTGCCCTGAGTACTCGGATCAATATCACCACACAAAACAACATCCGTCAAGCCTTTATATATATCGCAACGAAGCTTTTTCCGATTCAAACGAATATATTTCAATCTAGCGACTCAACCATTGTGTAAGCATCAACAATAAACTGTTGAAACAATCTCCGAGAAGACAAAATAGTCGCCGATTCATGGTCTCTGTCGTGTAATTTGTACGCAAAGTATTCACGCACACTAATTGTTCTTCTAGCACCAGTACTATTAGTCTTATTTATTGAAAATGGTATACCTTCTCTAAAACCATCCTCACCATAAGGTAATAATAATGGATATTGCAAGGCCAAATAAGAAGCATTCAATTCATTTATCCGCTGCAAAAGACCAGATCTTGTTTCAACAATGATATCCTGATCGCCTAAAGCACGGTCAAAATCACCAACAATCAGAGCAGCTACTTCACTGCTCGTTGGCATATTATATCTCCTAGCATCCATACTCCTTCTACCAATCAAACGTAATTTTACGTCTGAATATCCATGTTCTCGAATCTTTTCTTTTGCCATTCTAAAAGATTTTACCAAAACATTGTTCTCATCCAACATTTTCTTCAATTCAGATACGATAACTTCGTGCAAATTATTGCTATCACTTCCTTGCCTACAAACTTGAAAATGGTTTTTTAAAAAATTAAACAAAATTGCGTTTAATAATTTAAACAAATGAATAATAAAGAGACAAAATATAATAAAAAAATAAACAAACCTGACTGAAGTCAACCTATGACTTATTTCATTCTCAGTATCATATATATAGATGAGCGAATTTGGGGGTCGATTCATCCGGCGGCAACAAACTTCCAATCAGGTGGTAATTTTGGCATACATTCGAAAAACCAGAGGACCCCTGCCTTTGTTCACATCTGTGTCAATATTTCCTCCCATTGATGTAAAACATAACATATTGTTATAAGATCGTATATTTTCTTGAAAGTGTTTACTTTTATTTCCATTTCCAAACAATAGATCTGAAAGAATAGTTGGTGGTTGTTTGATTGACGGAAGTTGAATATTTCCGTGCCCACAACACAAAGAGTAGCGAGGCTTTGATTTTGAATAGGAGGATATTCTCTCTTCTAACCAAAATAATGCTCCACAAAATTCACATTTATAACTCGCATCCCCTGTATCCCAATACTCTGAAAAAACCAATAATTACACTAAATCATTGAATTATACTAAATAATATTAATAAACTCATATATGAAATTATCAAATATAAAAATTGCACTAACCATTATGTGAAGGATTTAATACTTCACTGAGCTCAATTGCATTTACGTTAACAGCAGAATTCGCATACGTTGTTGTCTCATTTGAAGTAACATGGGCTTCATCCGGTTCATCTTCTGTTAGATCAATTACTACAGCTTCTTTCGAACTCATTGAAGAGGGTGTCCCAGAAGTACCATAATTAGATACGCCACAATTAACGATATTTCTTCCGGATAGTAATCTTGCGCCAGAAACTATAATTTTTTTAAAAATAATATCATAATTAGTATTTAAATATAATAGTATATTTGTTTTTTTATAACAAAAAAAACAATAATTGAACATACCATTTGTGATATCTCTGAGCGGAGTGTTGGATAATGGATACACCATTGTACTTGATGAGACTTTTTCAAAAGTCGTCCTTTTAGATATTGTTATATTTCCTGAAAAATAAATTTAAAATTTAAAATATAATATATATATATATATCAAATTAAACAATAATAAATTCTCTATATGTAAAAACTAACTAATCTAATTCGAAATATATTGATTAATTCATAAAAATATAATAATAATAATAATAATAATAATAATAATAATAAAATCAGTTAGTAAACTAAATTATAATAATAATATAATAAGTAAAGTAATTATATACGAAAGTTTAATAATTAATAAATAATTTCTATATAATAAGTATATATATATAAAGGATTTATTAATAATAATATAATTAATATAAATATTAATATATTAATATATATATAATAAATAAAGTCATACAATAGAAAAAACTTAATAATTATTAAATGATATATATAATTACAATAATAAAATAATCTCTATATAAAAACTGTTACAGAAATAAAATAATAATAATAATAATAATAATAATAATAATAAACAGTTATTATTAAACTTAATAACGATTTAATTTAATTAATAAATTAAATCATTAAAACTTAAATAAAAATAAAAGAAAAATAACTAAATACTTCAATAAAGCCCATATTAAAAATACAAAGCCCATTCAGATTATTAATTTCTCTTTAAATCAAAGCCCATATCAAATCCATCCCATAATAGTCAGCCCAAAGCCCATATTCTGAACCTTCTTTCGATAGATTTTTGATAAATCTAGGGTCACGATTTTGACACGTGTCAAAAATCGAACGAATTGAAATCATATAGGTGATTGTTGTCTTGTTAGGGTTTCATTTGGCCATTTCCTACACACTCTCTCTCTCTCTCTCTCTCTCTCTCTCTCTCTCTCTATCTATCTATCTATCTACGATTCTCTTAAAATCATCTTCTCTCTCTCTCTCTCTCTCTCTCTCTCTCTCTCTCTCTCTCTCTCTCTCTCTCTCTCTCTCTCTAAAAATCTGAGTCTTCAATTATTGTTTATCTCAAATACGTCCATATGATTAAGGGTTTTCTCATTTACGAACTATGTTCTTCTATCTATGATTCTGGGGTCTTCGATTACAGTTGATTTTGTAAAAAAAAAACGATGAACTCTCCAGTTCTTCGTTTTTCAAAAAATATTTCATATCTCATTTTTTTTCCAAAATGAAACACACCCCATGAATGTTTGGTTTTTTGAGAAGTTGTAGATTTTGGCTTCAACAGATACCAAAATAGTTCATATATTTGTTCTTTGTTTTCTTTCTAGATTTGTAGATAATATTGTAGATTTGTGTTTAATATTAAAAAAATGGAGGAAGTTTTCCATTTTTAACCCTAAAATGCCTTATTTACCTGAAAAAATGGTAGATCTAGGGTTTTCATAAAATGAAAAACCCTAGATCTGTGATCCTGATGGTCGAAATGGGGGTTTTAAAAACTTCAACTGCTTCATTTTTGTAAAGACTGATGTTATGAGAACTTTTTTATATTAACAGATTCGAAAAATATTTTTATACTATTTTATGATTTTTTGTTTACATTTTTTCGGATGTCAAATCATCTGGGTTTCAGGTTTAAACGGCGAAAATGAGTTTTTTAAAGCTTTAACACCGTGGAATTTTTGAAACAATTTAAGATTTATAGTTTTTTTTAAGTAGAAAACCATAAATCTGTGTTGGTAATCTTAAAAACACCCTTGTCTTAACCGATTTCAGTATTTTGAAACATGCATTTTTTTAATATTAACAGAAATTTAGTCAGACTTTACACTTAGAAAAAACCACTTGACCGTACACAAAAAGTGTATTGGAATCATGTTGGTTAATAGTGTATATTTTGTTTATTATTCATTTTTCAAAGTGTAATATTGACATTATATCCGAAAACCTTTTTAGATCTAGGGTTTTCATGAAAGGGAAACCCTAAGATTTCATCTCGATGGAGTTCGTATCTCAAAAGCCGACGGAGAAAAAAAGATAAGTTATTTTCATTTATTTTTTTTTGTATTTTATATGAATAAATCGGTGAAACTTGTATTTTTATTATTTTTTAAAAGAAATCTACTATATTTCCGCATAGTTTTATTATTTTTATTAAAAACTCTACACTAAAAAATATACTATATTTCGAATATTTTTTTATTATTTTTATTTACGTTTTTAGTAATTACCATTTTATTAAAACCACGAAATTTGTTCTGCTTTCATTCCTGATATCAATGGACGTATTGTTTTTTCGTTTTGAACCGTAAGATCTTGTATTATTCTATGGTCTTACAATTATTAACTTCATTTTGAAGCGATTTTTAACAATCAGAATAAAAAAAAAATAAATGCATATCTGTTTTGAACATATATTAAAGTTATTCATTTATACCCGATAATAATATTATTACTATTTTTGCACTGAGAATTGTAAACAAAAATATTTTTTGCACTGAGAATTGTAAACAAAAATATACTCAGCACTAATGTCTTTTTCCTTTTTTGATGCAGGTTCAATGATATTTTTTAAATTTTTCGAAGAAGTTGTAATGGCAGAGTCGGATAAAAAGATAAGTATTTAAAATTTTAAACTTTTAAAATAAGTTCATTATTCCTTTTTTCTGTAATAAAAGTAACAGTGTTTAATTAACTGATATTGTTTTTTTTTTAAATGTAGATATTGAAAAAGCTGATTAAAAAGAAAACCACAACAGAGTTACATCATCTATAAAGATAAGTATATCAAATTCAAAAGTTTATAGTATGATATATACTTAATTATTATCCCTATGTGAATTTAAACATGAATCAAAGTAAAGTCTTTAGTAATTTTAAAAAACAAATATATGACTATTAACTGTGTTTTTTCTGTTTTGATACAGGTACAATATTGATGAAAACTGAGGCTAAGAAAGCTATAGACATATGATCCAGCATTTAAAGATAAGTATTTTACATGCAACAAACATTATTCTATGTTATGGGTATTGATATTTATCTATATGAATGATGATAAATATCTATAATAAAATAAGAACTAATACACAAACAAAAAGGATACCTAAATCAATTGAAAACCTTGAACATAAATTACCTTGTTCATATAGGCTCACAATTTTCCGTTTATTGCCAATTATATTGTGACCCGTGAGCTTCTTCATTTTGAAGAATAAAGTAGCTAATAATATATCTGAATAAGTTTTCTGAGTTGATTGAGCTCTGTGAAGTTTTTCTATGTCGTTTACTTTGATAGATTGTAAAGAATGTGCTGAATAAAATGGTATGTGAACCATTTATATACTGAAAAAACGTAATTTTTTTGGTATGTGGATATATATGAATGAGGTGATTTCTATAGTATCCTAAATCCGATTTTATTATATTTTTTTACTGTAAAATTCATAGAATAATGTTTGACTCTAGAATTATATTAGACATGTGAATTATTGAAGATATTTAAAGATTTTCGTAATAATAAAAGGCAAACATATAAAATACAATATCTAAAATTATTTATTTGGAAATCGTATCTCTATATCTAAGTAAATGCTATCTTTTTTGTTTTAAGTATATTTACAGAACAAAGTTAGCTGACAAATCTCGATTTTTTTAAAAAAAATTATAGTCAGTACAAATGAGAAGTAGATAAATGTGTTAAATTTAAATGAATTATGTTTATCATTTAACTGTGGAACATTATACGTATTATGTAAGTGCTGATGAATAGCTTATGAATATCAAATAATCTAAATAAATGTCATCTTGTTTGACTTGATATATTTATGAGAACTAAGTTATGCTTACAAATATCGTTTTTTAAAAAAAAAAAAAAAAATTGGAGGCACATAAATGGTAAGTAGATGAATGTGGTTAGTGTAAATTAATTATGTTTATCAATTATTTGTTTAACATGCTATGTATGTTAGTGGTAATGAATGGCTAATGAATATCAAAGAATCTTTAGACTTGCTTTACACTTCTATAGTAGTTTGTATTGAACTGTTTGTTCTATTTTATGTTTATCTTATTGTTTTAATTTAAATGCTTCTAAACTATATTATATCGAAACTTAATAAAATACCACTTGACCGTACACATTAAGTGTATTGGAATCTGTTGGTTAAATTTCAAATTTGTATTAAGTGGTAGTTTTTCAATAGACAACTTATAGATCTGTTTTGTTCTACAATTCTAAAGATGCATCAAAATAAAACCACTTGACCCTACAACATGATTGTAGTGGAATCATGTTAGTTAAAATAGTTTTTATTAAAAAAACTAACAATATTTAAAATTATGAAAATTATTATTACGACTTATAATTATGGGATTATTACGAAAAAGAACTAAATAAATAAAAATATCTAACTAAAACATTTTATTATTGAATAATCCAAATTCAAATACACATGAATTACCATATCTTCTCAATCACGAAATAAATAACATAACTCTTAAATAATGATATTTCATTACAAAAGACCAAAAAACAAGATTAATTAATTCTAGCAAATAAATAAATATTGCAAAAAGTTGTCCAACTTTTTCCAACTTCTGGATCAACATTGTCGGCTATTTAACTTGATATTCTCCGTAAATCTAAAAACAAAAACACATTCAGAGTTTAACTAAAGAATTCAATAACCTAATAACTTTTAAAATGCATTCTTATCAAATACAGAATTTTAACTAAACAATTTAGAATAATATTAATAAATTTGAAAATTAATGCACTTACATAAAAAATAATTATCAGAATTACTTAACAAATTAGACAAAAAAAGGACAGAAACAATATTTATTATGCGGGAAAAAACTCAATAAAACCAATTTGAAAATATTCTTCTCAAAACAGCAGAAAAAAAAGGGATAAAGATTATTAACATCCCAAACTATTCGGGTTTTTACACTTTGCAATCCGAACTTTGAAAAGTTACAGTTTGCAACCTCAACTTTACAATATTTTACACTTTGCATAAAATTCCAGTTTTACCCCTGGTTTCATGAAAGCTGGTTTGCAGTTTACACTCTAAACTTTAAAGTTGTTGCACTTTGCAACCTGAACGATAAATTTTATTGCATTTTCTACGTTTACTCCTTAAGGTCTTGTGATCCTCAAAAATGGTATCAGAGCCTAGGTTTATTAAGAACTTTTAGTTATATTTATTATATTTATGTAATTAACAATTGGTGAGGAGAATTTCTCGAAGAATATGGATCTGGACAATTGTCCAAGATGTACACCTTACAGGACCTATCGTCAAATTTTGACGATGTATGCACAAGAACACCAGGACAAGATATCATATTGGCAAAACCAATATGACGAAAAAGAACGCGCAGGAGCCGACAGAGAAACCCTAAGGCAATGCGAAATGCGAGTAGCATATCATATGAGTTTCTGGACAGTAAACCAGACCTTATAAGTAGATCTGATGAATCGCCAAGAAGCAGTTCATGAGAATGCCCATCAAAATCATGATTCCTGATGGAGTACCAGCATGGAACGAGATACTTCCGGACACATCTAAGATCTCAAAAGATATTAGGGAAGTCCAGAAGACGGTGCAGGATTATGGCAACCGCCATATTCATTTACCTACACAAGTTCATCAGATCCAAAACCAGATGGAGACGATGGTAAAATATCAGAAGGAAACTCTTGAAATCCTTCATGATATTCAGAAACGAGTCAAGAATCTGGAGGACAGACCGAGTTTTTCCGTAGGAAAGAAGCGTATCGATTTCGGGACAGTCCCCTATTTACACCAAAAGGGAAAACCAACCGAAGTGGTACGAAAAATGACAGATGATGAAAAGCTTATTGCTATCATCAAAGAAAAATCCGTCACAAAGTAAAAGTGATGGATATGGAGAAGATAAATCTTAAAGATCTACACGACCTGGCTAAATCCTTCGCAGATTAGGAATTGTAGATTTGAAGATGAACACGGGAGATGGATCGGCTTTGGTTACCTATGACCCACTAGGTCGACCAATTCCACCACCACCGCCACCAGTAAATCCCAACGTCGCGGAAAGTGCGTGTTCAAATCATGGAACCCGGGACGAGAGAATGCATCACGCCGAGATTTCACCACAGGAATGAAACACTCTCAGAATAGGAGCTCGACCACCTCTTGCGGGAACTCGACAACCTTCTAGAAGGCTAAATGTTTATCAAATGCCTTATGGAAGATCACATCTCGACCCAATACATCCATATGGGTTGATGCTAAATCTGGATATCCCAGATTTTAAAAATCGAGAAGTTCTCATTGATGAATGGGCATCAGCTATGAGGATTGCAGCAAGTACCCTTGATCTTACGAAAGATTCCTTCATTTTACTCCTTGAAATGAGTCTTGAGGGATCCGTAAGGATTGCATGGGATATGACCGAAGCAAGTATGAAAAGCGCGGTCACAGCAAGAGAATCACTAAAAGGAATTATCGATGATATGGCAAAATTATTAAAAATCCATTTTATCGGCACAGGTTACTTTGAGGGATTAGAAGAAGAAAAAAGAAAAAGATATAAACAAGCCCTCTACAGCCTCGAGTTGCATGATATTTGTCATATTGACGAATATATCAAGTTGTTCACCGAGTACCGGTGGAAGTCCAAGATTGGAGACAAAGAAGCTTCACAACTATTCTCTGCAAAGATTCTGAGTCCCTGGAGAGAAATGCTTATCCGGGAATATAAGGATGCAACTGATTTGGATACAGTGGCTAGAAGAATGTCTTTCCTAAAAGCCAAGCTATCCAATGGTGCTATCGGCGAAGACTATACAAGAATTACAAGAGATTACGAGGAATAAATAAATCAGTTCCTCTATGTTGCGTAGACGATGATATCCCAACAGTTGTGGGAGGTCAACCCAGGCGGCATAATAAGAAGAAAGAGAGAAGCCATCCATACTCGGGGAAGCAACATCAAAAGAAGTAGGTCTTCATGGAGACCTAGAAGGTTCTGGTCAAAACAAAAAGCCCAAAGTTACAAATCAGGGCAAAGACCAGCACCAAACAGGAGTAGAGCCTCATCATCGGGTTCTAATCAAGCAAGTACCAGCAGAACCCCAGGGAGAAGAACTTTCAGGCGAGCTCATACCAGAGCTAATGAAAGTTTCAAGGACTGTAATTGCTGGACATACGGAGCAAGAGGGCATATTTCAACAGATTGCCCAGAGAATCAGAAACGAGGAGTCAGACAGTTCGAAGCAACACCGGAATTTGAAGAAACTGTCTATTATCAAGATTTGATCCAGTGTATCGTTTGAGGATCTACCTCGGATGAAAGCATATATGAAGAAGAGATCTATTCTCGACGATGGAAGTGAATCCATTCGAGAATCGGAGTGAAGAAGAATTTCTTCAAGAAACGATTAGGGAGGATATGTCGATTCCTCTCCCACACTATGGTTTCTCATAAGACTCTTATGAGAATTATGAAGGAAGATCCAAAACTTCGATATACGATGGGTTTACAATTGGAGCTATGGAGAAGGCCTTGGATAAAATTGGGTTTCAGTAATAGAAAGCACCAAATTATCCACGAGTAACTAATGGAGAATTTGCCATCCCAATGGAATTCACCAACCCGATCGAGATGCGATTGGTCCCTTACAGAGAAATCCGGAGATCAAAAGCACGATCAAAAGAGATGTTGCCAACACACTTTTATGGATTCACATCGGAGCCATAAGAGTCATAATTAAAGCAAAATTCAAAGAAGGGATAGATTCGCCACTCAATCTTGCTATCTTTGACAAGCGAATCTCAAACCTCAAGGATTCATGCCTTGGAGCACTACAGAAATTTGTATGCGGAAAAATTGGCATTTAATGTCTATCCTAGAATTGCATACAATTTGGGAGATCGAGATTTCAACGAGTCCTAACCCTTCATCAAGATCACGAGTGTTGCGGTGATGCATCCCGAGGTGTACAAATCAGAATTGAATGTTGAAGCTCCTGTCAAAACCCGAGTCTTCAAGTCAACCCAAAGACCTGGGGGTAAAAGAGGAAGAGTTGAATCTTAGGCCACGAGATGAAAATCTAAGGTTCAAACTCGACGAGATTAAGATTTCTCCTATGCGGTATATCAAAGAACAATGGGAGAAATTAGTTACAAGAAGAGGTATTAACCCATAAAAAATAATGGTTGATATCTCGGGCAAGTATCTCGAGTTTGGATGAAACCAGAAAGTCATCCAAGTGAAGTACATGAATGGTATACTTTTGGAGCTCTTGCTTCAATCTATCTTTAATATCACCAGGATTCCCCAAAATTTCGAAATTACCAAAATGGATTGGGGAAGCGATTTACGACTTGAGCCAACAATCCACATTTGGCCGTGAGGAGATATTTTGGAACCGTATTTTATCGATCGCTCCGAACCAAAGAAGAAAGGCTTTAATGAAGCTTTTCATTTCATCAAGCTAAGAAGACCGGATGGAAATGCTTTAAAATACATCAAGCGCCTTCACCGAAGAAGTACCGAGTGTTAGTAGGAGCAATTTCTAAAGACGAAATTTCTACAAGGCGAGCATGGGGTTTTTGGGTTTATCTAACCGAAATGGACAAAGTCAAATATCCATTCAAGTTTTTCCGAGATTCATCAAATGGATCTTTCCTTTTGAATTCGATGACCGGATCAACAACAGATTCGCAGAGGAACTTTTCGAGACAAAGAGAAGAATTCTCTGGGAGAACAAGATTCCTAACTAGCAAAGAAACCTACCGAAATTCTCAGAACATGGCGCATGTTGGTAGTTGGATCGATCGGATCACAAGCATACCCCGAATGTAGGAACCCAAGTTTAGAAAAAGGATTCCGATCCAAACCCGACCGACAAGATTATGTAGCTGGAAAGGACAAGGGCCCAGCTCACAAGACGCATTATCCTCGGGGACCACGTAAACCAAATTTTTAAAAGATTCCCGACAAACATCACATGGGTGAGTCACGCGGAAGAAAAAGAAAAACGTTTGCGAGGCAATAATACAGGATGTGACGTAAGCGGTGACATCATAGATATCGAAGATTTAAAGTCCGCCTTTGGAGTCCGAACTTAACTCTATAAAATGCATGATTTGAAGGAAGCCGAGGACATCGAACATTTTCCTTAGTTTTCTTATAATAAAGTCGAGAAAGAAAAATTTGTAATTTTTGAGTGTTTTAGTTTTCAAGTTTTATGTGTTTTCGAGTTCAAGCCTCATCTATGAGAGGCTAAACCGATTCTCCTCCCAAAAGAGATTACTAATGTAATAAATATTTCTATAAGTTCTTAATAAAAAGAGGCTTTCGCTTCAACATGTGTTCATAATGTTCTATTAATTCATCCCGCTTAAGAATTACTTATACGCTTGGAGTAGGAAACGAACCAAAGTCAGGCTTTGAACGATTCTTTGAAGGAGTCGGATAACTTGCGATCATCTTCCCCAAAGGTTGAAGTTGAACAGGTGAGGAGTCATTTGTCAAAGGATCGGAGGGCGATAAATTTCCGATTGGGTGGTGTTACGAGCCATCTCACCCGTCTTTTTTTGGTCAAAGAAGGTATGAATTTTAAGGGATTTATTAATTTTACGGAAGCATGTTGGGCCCGATATGGTCGTAATGGACTATTTTCATTTTCGACTAAAGACCCAATTTGTATACGGATTAATCCTTGAAATAAGATCTTGATAGAAGTATGTCTTGCTGAGTTTATAGGCTGGATACCTGACATGATCCATTTAAAACCTCTCGAATAGAGACGGATCTAAGTAGGTGTAACAATGCTACGAACAAAACAAGTTCTGAAAAATAAGATTTCTTATTTCTAAAAAAAAAAAAAAAAAAAAACAAATTGATTATGGAGTAAATTTGATGTTTATGGTATATTGCAATAAATTTATCATTATGTAGTAATTTGCCACAAATTAGAGTTTAAAGGGATAACTAAAACTATTGTTATTAAAGAATAAAATCCTAGGGCAAAATGGTCCAAAGTGTGCAAAGTGTAATTATTTTCATAGTTCAGTGCAAAGTGTTACGAATCAAAGTATAGGTTATGAAGTGTAAAAAGGGATAAAGTTGGGGTGGTTAAAAATAATTATCTCGAAAAAAACCACGAATGTGGCCAAAACATAAACAATCCAACAAACTAAAATAAAAATTCTTGTTCTCAAAGAATATCCAAGCTACTAATCAAAAGAGTCCCCCTAGCCATCCTTCTTCTCATCTTCTATTTTTATAACACTCTTGACTTCAAAGACGTAGTAGACGACTTAAAAATCTTCATTTAGTCTACGTTTGCATAGTGGAGATTCGGGACGTCGAGGGCCTTTTCTTTAGGTTCTTGATAGGTGTATTGACCTCGGATTCTGAAGAAGATTCTTCCTACGAACATAAATATGATATTTTGTTAAATATTTACATATATTTCGTTAATATTACTAATAAAAAAATCATAATAATAATAAGATAATAAATTAAACATTGTCATCACAAATATCATCTGATTGCTTCGACTTAAAAAATCGATTCTGTACAACAAAAATTAAATTAACGATTTACAATAATCCTTTATTATGATTATTATACGAAAAAATAATATTAAATCACCTGACTCTCAAGATTCATCACTCCATATTTCCAAATTAAATCTAGATCTGCCGAAAGCTTAGCAACGGAAAAGATACCAGAATAATTATGGAGCTTTTCAGATTTTATTTGAACTTTGAAAAGAAGCTTTTTCCCAATCAGTCCTGATAGTTCCTCGGGAAATTCATCACCTCCACGCTGTTAAATTTCGTAGAAAATAATAAAATAATCAAAAAAATTACATAAATGTAAAAAAATATAACATTTAATAATAATGAGTTTAATACCTCGAGATGCTCTTTCCTCAAATCAGTGCAAGACTTTCCAATCAAATTTTCCCAATACCTATCCCAACAAAGTAAAGTGGCACTTGCACTTTCATCCACAACTTGAACAGTAATCATATACCTAGTCAAACAAAATTGGAAAAACAATTTTCGACCATTTAAATTAGAAATTGATTATAGTACGAATCAAAATAAAGTTAAAAATTACCTCAGAACTCCTGTTTGAAACAAATCATCACATTTCATATAGTAGAAATTGTCCACAGCTGGATGCATCTTCTTGCCGCAATGAGTACACGCAAGATACCACCAATCTTCAGAAATCGAAACAACTCTTGCACAAATCCAAAAACTTTCAGCCTATATTGATGAAATTAGTAAAATAAAAATAAAGAAGTAAACAAATGAATGTTTATTTTCTAATTAAAATGAATTAAATAAAGTGACTATACAAAAAAAATTACCTTTTCACAATCATACAAATAATCAATCGCTTTTTACTGAGATGCATCCGTGCATCAAGTTCATCTCTAGCGTCCGTGCGAATGGCAAACTAACATGACTAATAGAGAATGTAGGATTGTTGCTACTCAAAATTTTGATTTTGAAAATAATAATGTAATTTAAAATAAATTACATATTAAAACTCTAATAATTGAAAAATATGAAATAATATTACCTATTCTTGAATTCTAGGATCTCATCAACTTTCTCATTCACAAGCGGTTTCCAGAACATGAAAGGTATTGTATACCTTAACTTGACCTTAAAAATACACAAAAAAATATTAAATGGTTAAATTACAGAACAAAATCATAAATAAATTGTAAGAAAGAAACATTCTAATAAAAAAAAGGATGGAAAAACCATTACCTTTAAAAACTTTCGCTCGTCCCATCTGCAAAATAATAACTACCGGCTCAAACAATTGCTGCTCCAAGTGCGGTAATATCTGCTCCATATAATTCTCCCATAGCGTACATGTGATGTGATCGTTTTTATAAAATTAAAAGATTATTGAATTTACATTCATATGTAAAAGAAATATATAATAGATGATATATACATTCATGTACTAAAACTTACTCTAGATCTTCTAAAGTTAAATCTAAGAATCTGATAAGGCGTCCATTGATATCCTTATTTTGTGCGGAGTGCATCGAAATCACCTTTCCAATAACATCCGCAAAAAAATAGTCAAGAATTAAAATCAATGTAGCCAATATTTTTATTAGGGATGAAATAATGAATTTGAAAAATACCTATAAGCATCGTGTCATCCACTTTATTGGTGTCACCAACTCACTAAATTTTATGAAGTTGTACATGAATCGGGAAACGTTTCATCAAACATTTCAAAAACGTGTGTCTTTCCATAGAACATAATCTTAATTTGGTGAAGTGGTCTTATATTTATCGGTTTGCTTTTCAACAATGAAATCTTTGATTGCATAAACATACCCTTCTTTTTAGACTTGTTCGAAAATTTGGAATTTGATACTTTCTCGATATTACCATGAATTCGATCACCAGAAATCAAAAAATTAAAATAATTTAATTATTGAGCATAATATATAAAAAAGCGCGGAAAAAGATTGCAAAATAAGGTTGTAAAAGAGAATTAAAATACCGAAACATCGTGAAAAATGCATTCAATACTCCCTATTTGTTTGTTGTCATGGAATAATGGCTTTCCGTACTTCCGCACGAGCCTTAACTTTATTGCCCAAAGCGTTTTGCTATTGTTCAATTCACGAATCGATTGAACAACACAAAGCCATTTTTTTCTCGAAAATAATAAATGGATGTGTAAGAAAATATAGTATTCCCTGTTGCTTTTGCGTTTTTTTGAATGTGTAAAAGTAATCGATCATGATTCTAATATTTATAGGCGGTGAATTTTCTTTGTGTCCATTTTATTGATTTGAAAATATTGTAAAATCCAAATATATAAAAATAAGATATTTCGATAATGACTTGAATAGGAAATTTCTAGCAATTTAAATGGTATGTGCAATAACTAGCAATTTAAATGGTATCGCAATATCAAAGAATATAATTATAAATAATTTTTTTTTATAATATGCGGTGGAATTTAGTATAGTAAATAAATTTTGGTTTGATTGTAATTTCTTTTGCGGAAAATGTTTATTTATTAAGGGAGAGGTTATATGAGATCACCTCATAGGGTAAGTCCATATGGACCAATCCTAGCCACATATCTAGATTTTTCAATGGTTGTGATTTTAGAGCTAAAAATTCAGATTAAATATTAGTAATTAGAGAAATGGGTAAATTAGTCATCCTACAAAATTACCCAATATTCATGGGATTCTGTTCACATTATGATCACACAATCTATCCAAATCTCACATCAAATTCAACGTGAACAAATCTCATCTTCCTTAATCATCCTCCTTCTTCTTCAACTCACTACTGTGAGAAATCATTCATCCTTCTTCTTCAACACACTATTGTGTGAAAAAGTTCAGAACAATTTGTCATAGTTGCTGTGAGAGCTTGACTTGATTCGAAGTTTGCTTATGAAGACGTAATTTGTTGCTTGTGTGATGTGTCATTGTGTTTTTATATACCATTAACTACATAAGCAAGTCATAAGCAACAAATCCATACTATATAACCAACAATCTTATACTACATAAGCAAGAAATATACACTACGTATGCACCAAGAATACATTAGCTACATAAGCAAGTCATAACAACAAACCCATACTACATAAGCAACAAGCCTATACTACATATGCAATGAATATACACTACGTATGCACCACGGATACATTAACTACATAGGCAAGCCATAAGCAACAAACTCATACTACATAAGCAACAAATCTATATTAGATAAGCAACAAATATACACTACGTATGCACCACGAATACATTAACTACATAAGCAAGTCATAAGCAACAAACACATACTACATAAGCGATAAGCATATACTACATAAGCAACGAATATACACTACACATGCATCACGTATACATTAACTACATAAGCAAGTCATAAGCAACAACCCTATACTACATAAGCAAGAGAAATTTTTTTGAAATCAAACGCTGGAGAGAGAGAGAGAGAGAGAGAGAGAGAGTATGCGTGAAGAGTGAGTGAAATCACGTGAAAGAGGGAATGGAATCTTAGTAACTCGATTCTAAAGTGCCAAATTACCACCCTACCCTTTTTAATTATCAAACAAAAAAATAAACATAAAAAACCCTAAAAATCTGGACCACCCAAAATTGTTGATATATGGTTAGGATGTGTCCCCATGGACTCACCCCAAGTAGGATGACCTATTTGATCCATATCCTATTTATTAAATCCAGAATTGGATCTTTACAATTATGAGACAATCAAATTCGATCTTTACAATTTTATTTTATTTATTGCGATTTTCATCCAATGTATAATTCCTTTTTGTATTTTTTTATTTAGATTTGTATAGTGTTTTATTTTCCATTGTAATACCAAATAAAAGAGCAATCAATTTATTTATGGTATTTATTTAGTACAATTCGAGAATCGCTTGATGTACAACACAAAAAAAAACGAAATTATTTATGGTAATGTTTTTAGTACAATTCGAACGATTTGCATGTACAATATTCGAAAATAAATCTGGTTTACATAATCACAAAAATAAGTTCACAACCTTTTTATAAAGTCAAACTGTCTATTTTGTAAGTAATCTTTACAAAAACCGAAACCAAAGAATTAATCACTAAAAGTCAAACTTTCTATTTTATAGGTAATATTTACAAAATCCTAAATCAAAGAAATAGTTAGCCTAAAAAAGGTACCAAATTTTTTAGCAATAGCGTTTAGGCGGGAAAATATTTATAGAAACCATTTTGCTTTTATATATATAGATATGCATTTAAGGGTAATTTGGGATTTTTTTTTCACACCATCTTAAAAATGTCAAAACGCATTTTTTTGACAAAAACAATTATGTCCAAAACAACACCTATTTTGAATAAAAGGGAGTATAATCGATTATTATTGTCAAAATAAACAATAATTGCACGATAAGCAATGCAATTTGTAGTAATTGATTTTTGTCCATTATAACTAAAGGTAAAAGAAAAGAAATAACTCAATAAGGGCAAAAATTCGGGGTTTGTACAAGTTTGGCCTAGTCAAATAGATGATGTTCAAAAATGGCTTTACTTATTCCCAAAGTTCAATAATGGCCTTCTTCTATGTTAAATGTCCAAATTACCCTTTCAGCACTTTAATATACCAACAACCCTCCAATTGCAAAGGTCTAAAATACCCCTTTTTATTTCTTCCACAAATTTGTGTATATCAACCGAATTTTTGGGGGTTTGTAGTTCAACGAACCGAAAATCCGTGCATCTCCTCCTTTCCAATCTTCGACATTGCAAGCGAAATCAACATCCAGGTTTGAATTTAGTTCCTCTGACCTTATGACATTGTTTTATTCAATTTATCTGTCATTTCGTTCATTTTCTCGAGTAGATGAAGTCGATTAATCGAATGCTGCGTATTTGCAGAAACGGGTCGTTTAATCGACCCCAATGAGTCGGTCAATCGACCAGCATTAATGTGTCGATTTGATCGACACATTAATGCCGGGTCGATTGACCGACTCATTGGGGTCGATTAAACGACCCGCTTCTGCAAATACGCAAAGATTCGATTAATCGACTTCATCTACTCGAGTGTCGCTCAATCGACTCACGTTCTCCTAATAAGTCGATCAATCGACATATTACAGGTACCGGGTCGATTGAACGACTAAGAATCGACACATTAATGCTTTGGTCGATTGACCGACTCATCATTGGGTCGATTACACGACCCGATTCTCGCAAATATGCGGATTCGATTAATCGACTAAAACGAGTGTCGTTCAATCGACTCATGTTCTCCCTAATAAGTCGATCAATCGACACATTACAGCTGGTCGATTGAATGACTAAGAAGGGTCGATTACACGACCCATTTCTGCAAATTCGCAGCAGTCGATTAATCGACTTATTCAAAATCAAACAGAATCGCACTATAGTCTATTACATTACTTGACATTTTTATCTTCAATTTAATTGCGGACAACATGTCTTCACCGTTTTGATTACCGTGTATTATTTTGGACATTTTGTTAATAACAATGAAAAATGGCAATGGGTATTTAGTGATGATGGAATGCATGCATCAGGAGTTCCAATAAGTACAGAAACTTCATATGAAGAGCTATATTCTAAGGTACAAAATATTTGCAAAGTTGATCCCAATTTGCATGATATGGAGATGGGATTTATTTCTCCAGCAAGCATACAGTCTTTTCAAATTCCTGTCCGGATTACTTGCATTTAGACGAGGGAGTGCAATGGTACTTGGCTCTCAATAAACAAGGTTCAGTTATTCCCTTGTGTGTAACCCTTGTGATGAAAACTATTTGTGACGTGCCACGGGACGAGCATAATGTAGTTGATCGTGACGTGCAACCGGTAGATGGATATCATAATTTTGAGGTGGAAGAAAATAATCACAGTGATGATGTTCGAAATGTGAATGATATTTGGGATGGGTTGGAGGTAATTCGAGAATCTCCTTCCAATGATTATAACGGTGATGCGTTTACTACACCGCCGAGAACTGATTTTAATCAAGGCACCGAGAAGAAAATCGTTCACAAATGAGCATCTTCTTTCTTCTGATCGGAAGTACATCACGAGTTGTACCCGTTGATATTGACTTGAATGTTGACCAAGTATTCGATACCAAGAAAGAGCTTCAAGAAGTCATGGCACATGATCGCATTGAAATACAATTACCATTCAAAACAAAAAAAAAATCGAACAAGAATGTGTACACAATTGTTTGTGTTGATGAAAATTGCAAATGGCGTTTGCATGCAACAAAGTTCAAAGACTCTGATTATTTTCAGATTAGAAAATATGCACTAGAACATACTTGCCCTCTAAATTTGTCCACCAATGATCATAGACAAGCAAGATCGTGGATCATTGGAAAACATATCGTGTCGAGTTTGAGGACTCGCAACACTACATATAGACTGCTGATGTTGCGAATGAAATTCGCCGAGACTTTGGCATTGAAATAAATTATCAAAAAGCGAGGAGGTCTAGAGAAACTGCTTTAGCATACATAAGGGGTTCACCTGAGGATAGTTACACTAAGTTGGCCGCATGGGCCCATAACTTGAAAGTAGCTAATCCAGAACTATATACTCTTTAGAGGTTGATAGTGAAAACCGCTTCAAGTACTTTTTTGGCATACGGGCCCTGCGCATTCGGGGTTTCACTCTTCAATGCGCCCAGCTTGTTGTTGTGGACGGAACATTTTTAATCGAAAGATATAAAGGTGCGTTGATTATCGCTACTTGTCAAGATGCAAATATGCGATTTATCCTCTTGCATGGGCCGTTGTTGATTCTCGAAACGATGCTTCGTGGCATTGGTTTTTTATGAACTTGAAAGGAATTACAGACCAAGAAGACCTTGTTGTGATATCCGACAGAACCGAGTCTTATCGGTCACCCAAACTTTTTCAAAATGCACGCTATGCTCATTGTATTTATCATATCAAAGGCAACTTGAGGATCAGAATCAAAGATCGATACTATCTCCTTTTAACAAAGCAATGATGCATATACAATAGAAGAATTTCACAAGTATATGTCACAAATTCAAGCTATTGACGAGAAAGGTTGGAAGTATCTTAACGATACAAATTTTGCTACTTGGCGAGGTCATATTTTCAGGAGACCGTTATAATATCATGACGTCAAACAATGCGAGTCTCTCAACTCGGTGTTTAAAAAGCCCGACAAACTCCTATACTTGCATTGTTTGATAGTATTGGAAAAAGTTGCGCTTTGGTTCTATGAGAGCGTGAGGCCGCACGAAGTTGCACAGCAATCTAACCCCGCAATGGAAGAAAAATTACGCAAGTCTCATGAAAAATCCAAGAAGTTCACGGTTGAACCAATTGATCAAAGTTTATATGTGGTGAGGAGTGGGGCCATAAATTTCACCGTTAACTTTGCCGAGAACACTTGCACTTGCGAAAAGTTTCAATTGGACCACCTACCCCCGTGAGCATACAATAGCATAGCGCCAAGAAGAGAGTTTTTTCAATATACCCCATGTGCTCACCGTCTATTCCGTTGACTATTGGAGGAAAGCATATCGCGAGACTATCTTCCTGTGCCTAACGAAAATGAATGGGAGATTCCCGATAACATTAAGGAAATGATTGTCTTGCCACCTATTGTCGGACAACGAGGTGGGCGTCGTGAGAACAAGATTTAATACCGCCAACAGAGAGTTCCGCTCAAGACAAAAATGCAAGAGGTGCCAACAATTGGGGCACAACCGATCAATTGTCATGATCAAAGACCGATGAGCGATAGACAATCACATATTTAGTGATTGTTGCATTTCGCCTCCGATTTCGTAATTGTTGTATTCATGAATTTGGACAAACCTCTCTCGTATTGTCAAAATAACCAAAAAAATGTTAAGTAATCGTTCTTCGTCAACATGGTCATTCTTTAACCGACTACATGGTCAATCGTGGTCGGTCGGTGAGGGTCAACGACCTTCAACCGACCACGGGTCGGTCGTCGGGTAACGACTGCGAATCGACCACGGGTCGGGCCAAAGTCGGGTGAATGACCCGCACGACCACGGGGTCGGTCGGTCGGTTTGAACGACCTATGACCGACCACGGGATCGGTCGGCCAGTCGGTCAACGACCTATGACCGACCACCGGGTCGATCATGGTCGGGTTGACGACTTGTGACCGATCATATAACATATAGTACTAAATTATATAAGATTTTATAACATATGATACTATGATACGGTGCAACGTGATTTATAGTCCGATTACCGTAATCCCGATCAACACTAAACTATATGAGATTTTATAACATATGATGATACTATGTAGCATATAGTATGATATATTTTACAATTGATTTGCGAAAAATTGGCAACATATTGATAACATATGATACTATGATACTGGTAACGTATAGTCCGATTACCGTAATCCCGATCAACACTAAACTATATGAGATTTTATAACATATGATGATACTATGTAGCATATAGTATGATATATTTTACAATTGACGGCGAAAAAATTGGCAACATATTGATAACATATGATACTATGATACAAAGTCAACGTGATTTATAGTCCGGTGATTACCGTAATCCCGATCAACACTAAACTATATGAGATTTTATAACATATGATGATACTATGTAGCATATAGTATGATATATTTTACAATTGACGGCGAAAAATTGGCAACATATTGATAACATATGATACTATGATATCAAAGCAACGTGATTTATAGTCCGGTGATTACCGTAATCCCGATCAACACTAAACTATATGAGATTTTATAACATATGATGATACTATGTAGCATATAGTATGATATATTTTACAATTGACGGCGAAAAAATTGGCAACATATTGATAACATATGATACTATGATACAGTGCAACGTGATTTATAGTCCGGTGATTACTGTAATCCCGATCAACACTAAATTATATGAGATTTTATAACATATGATGATACTATGTAGCATATAGTATGATATATTTTACAATTGACGGCGAAAAAATTGGCAACATATTGATAACATATGATACTATGATACAAAGGCAACGTGATTTATAGTCCTGATTATCAGTAATCCCGATCAACACTAAATTATATGAGAGATTTTATAACATATGATGATACTATGTAGCATATAGTATGATACCCTAAACCCTAAACTATAAATCCAAAACCCTAAACCCTAAACCCTAAACCCTAAACCCTAAACAAACCCTAAAAGTAGGGTTAAACGACATCTGACCGACCATTAATCGATAGACGTTTAAGGGTCGATGCATCGACCACTAATCTACCAATCTGTCGCTCAAAGGGTCGATTAATCGACCACCGTATCGTTCATATGGCCGTTGCAACGACCACGAAGCGACACAGTTAAAAATTTATTGGCCCCACAGTTAAAAAGACGTTTCAGTCATTTTTCGCTTTTTACTTGCAAAAGCGAACAAAGAAAGACGACGAACTAACAGATCTTGAGGTAAATGTTGTTCTTTTGTTTTACATTATTATGCTTTGCTCATTTCCTTAATCAATTGTTTCATATTTTGTTCCTTAATCGATTTTAGTTTAGTTTTAGGGTTAGGGTTTTATAATATCGATTTTAGTTTAGGGTTAGGGTTAGGGTTTCAATTTGGGCTGAACGACATCTGACCGACTTATGCACTAGGGGCGTCAAGGGCCGACTAATCGAACACTTAACGACTTATGCACTTATGTCGTTCACGGTCGACATTAATCGACCGAACGACATAAGTAAAATGACGTTTCGTTTAAAAAGTCGTTAAAAAGACGCTTCGTTTCGCTTTTATTACTTTCTCGATTAAAAAGACGTTTCGTTTCATTTAAAATGACGGTTCGCTTACCCCACCCCACGCTAAAAAGTCGAATGTTGTTTTTACTAATCCTGCATTTTCCTTGAATAGAGAGATATGCCTCGTACCAGAATCAAATAATCCGCTGATGCTCCAACCAATCGGTTGGACCATCGAAGAAGAGAATGGCTCTATGAATATCTTAATCGTTACAATCGCTTTTATCATACATGTCCATCCAACCGAGTGGAACTCGTTGTTGCGTCTTGCCGCTTTTGACCTTGGTGCACATTTCAAGAAACATTTTAGCCTCGGAAAAGGTTAAAAGTCGATTCAATTGTTCCAACAAAGTTCGAGTCATTTGTGCGCTTCATTAAAACTCCCGGTGTGACGTATGATCGTGAGAACAACATAGTTTCTGTTTATTCGGGCTTTACCGGGATCATGTTAGAGGGTAAGAAATATTTAATTTGTTCATATTGAATTAATTAATTATACATAATAATATTTTTTTTTGTATTATTGTCATTTAGAGACCATTGAGCAACGATTCTTCAGACGAATGGATTCAAATACTTCAAAATCGCCCATAATATATTCGTAGAATCAAATGCCGCCTTGGTTGACTTATCCAACGAACACGGCTACCATCCCGACAATCCATTTTACCTCAATTCTCGTATATGATGGTGATGTTCCGCCAGTGTTTCGATCCCTTACCCCGAGGTCTTTGGATGGGGTCCTTGGTGGAGATGGGGGCCGGTCCATCAGGGTTGATGGTGGTGATGGGGCCGGTCCATCGTGGGTCGATCTTGACGAGGATGTTGAGCCGTGGTCTTCCTTAAATTTTTATGTTATGTATGGATGTTCTTGAACAATTTTAAAGTTGTGTAATTATGGTTGAATGTTACAAGTTTAGGTTTTGAATGTATGGTTGAATAGTTAAGATTAGGCTTTGTGTAATTATGGATGAACAATAGTTTAGGTTTTATGTAATTATGTATGGTTGTTATGAATGTGTGATTACTGTTTTTGTTTTGAATGTGGATTCTGGTACAATCTGAAGGAAACATTGGTCGATTAATCGATCATATGAGCGACACATGAATCGATTAATCGACCACGTATTAATTGACCATGTATTAATCGACCACGTACTAATCGACCATGGAACGACAACCTTGGTCGGTTAATCGACTGATTGAACGACACATGAATCGGTTAATCGACCACTAATCGATTAGTGAATCGATTAATCGACCACTGTCGACGCTTTCGTGTACCCTTTCAGATTCGATTAAATAGACGTTTCTTAATCGACCACCGTCATTTTCATTTTTTACTTTCCGAAAAAGCGAAACGAAGAAGATTTAACGGGATGAACTAACAATTCTTGAGGTAAATGTTGTTATTTTGTTTTACATTATCATGCCATATTTCCATTTTCTTAATCAATTGTTTCATATTTTGTTTCATGTTGCTTTTTAGTGTAGGTTTAGGTTTAGGGTTTGAATATATATCGGTTCTTAATGTCCTGCTTTTGGTTGTTTTGACATGATGCGAGCTTGACAAACAAATTTAGAATTCTACAAGCATTGATTTTGACATTACATATCTACAAGTAAGTAGATGCCAAATTACAAAGTTGTTTAATAATTAGAATGCATTCTACTTTGTATTTTTCTCGTTTTTAAGACTACTTGTTTCGAATGCTAGTGAACCGGGAACCTGCAGAGAGAAAGCTACCTATTTAAAATGCTAGATTGTTGCTGTCGATCGAGGAATGCCAAACATGATGTTTGTTGAGTGGAACTCCTTCATCCGCTAATTGCTCCAATACTTGATCTATATTTTCAAGGATTTTAGTGTTCTTGATGTTAAAACTCGAATTCATTGTTCCGGACAAGTTTGAGAGGTTTGAAAGTTATATTGACAAAACAAAAGCTAGATTTGACAAGGAAATCGAAACATCGTATACGTGGATGGCAATTACTTTAATCGAATTGGAGAGGTAATTAACTGTAACATAATCAAGTTAAGTTGGTTATTTTTTACACTTTGACATTCTAATTTACATGTCATTTGTACAGAAAGCATTGAAGAAAAAGAGTTTCGGACGATCGGGTTTCAATATTATGACATCGCCACAACGCGTCTTCAAAACACATAACGCCGCTCAAATTGACTTCTCGGATGTACCTGGGTATCATATCAACAATCCAAAAGAGAGTGATTGACTTTCGGAAAGTTCAAATGGAGGATGTTTCTCAGGAAGTAATTCAATTGTTTAGTTGTTATGCATGTAATTCAAGAGTTTGTAACAATGACAACTTTTATAAATTATGTCTTCGGATTCAGTTGTTTGTTAAACAATGACAACTTTTACAAATTGTGTCTTTCAGATGGTCGATTAATCGACTCATCTGTTGTTCTGAATTAGTCGATTAATCGACCTCCCGCACGATACGCAGGTCGATTAATCGACTCACCGTTGTTCATATAGTCGATTAATCGACATCCGTATTGTTCGGATGGTCGATTAATCGACTCATCTATTGTTCATATGGTCGATGAATCGACTCATCCGTATCGCTCAAATGGTCGATTAATCGACTAATTCTCAACTAATTCGACTAATCATAGCATTTACAATATACTTAAAAGTATATCATTTACAAGTATTCAAAATATACTGATCAATACAATCAAGGATCATAATTAAAAGCATATATGTCTGACCAACTTCTCCCTCCACATAAGCATATGATGGCTATTTACTTAGATTTATTTCTTGCCCACTCGAAATTCAATATATTTGATCACGAAGACTCCGCAATCACCCCTATGATATGTTAAAACAACAATTAGCATTTAAGTAAAACATTAAGCTAAATAACACGCTTAAGATTAGATGACTTACGACGTGCCCCCCGCTGATGTCTTGTCGATCTCGACCACTTTGAGGGGCCGTTTATTTTAATCCCAACTTGTTGTGCAAGTAAGGGTAATATCATGGTAACAGTTCAAGGCACCGATTAAGTTGCCCTCTCATAGGGCAAAAATTTGCTCGGGATCATAGATATTCACCTCCGATGTTTCAAATACAACTTCGGCCGCAATCCAATGCTTATTATAGCAAATTGGAAAGTACAAGTGTGTACACCCACCCATTCCTCCCAAACTTTCTCCAAGTCCCATTCGTATAATTAATCAAATAATTTTCGAACTTGAAGTTAGTGGGGTTCGCTTGTAATCATTGAGTGCAAATATCAATGATTGATAGAACACACTGTCTAGAATGGCTCGGTGTACTTGCCGGGGACACCGGATATCTTGTCTGTCTCTCCGTAACAAGGTCATCGCCAAATCCACGTCTTTGAAAAGTGAAAAGTTGTTATAAGATTCACATAATACTAAATCAATATTGTACATATTAAATCGACTTACATCATCTTCAAGCCAAGCCCCGGATGCAGAATCAACGTAAACCATCTTTTAGCATTTTTATATGTGGCCCCATCTATGATCAATTCTTCATTGAAGCAATACGTACATATTAATTAATGAAATGAAGCAAAAACATAAAATAAACCCTGGTCATCGGTGGTCGGTCAATCTACCATTAATCGACCTCTGATCGACAGAAAAATCGATTAAAGGTCGATGGACCGACCATTAATCGACATCTGATCGACTGAAAAATCGATTAAAGGTCGATGGACCGACCATCAATCGACTAAGCAGTCGATCAATGGACCGACCATCAATCGACTAAGCAGTCGATCAATGGTCGATTGACCGACCATCAATCGACTAATCAGTCGATCAATGGTCGATGGACCGACCATCAATCGACCTATCAGTTGACAGTGTTTGCAGTTAATATTACCTATCAGCTGCATTTGTGTACCATTCTTTAAATTTTTTGGCCTTCAATGGATCCACCGGGAGGAAGAAATCAATTTGCATCTTGTCCAAAAATGTTCTGGAGGTGGTTGTTTGTGTCCTCGATTCAGTTGTGAAGGAGTTCTTGTATGAATTGAAGGCACTCTCCTTCGCTTCACTCCCGTTTGTAGAACATTTTCTTTTTCTACATGTTTTGATGGCCTCTTCTTCCTTGTATATTTCACCGTTCCCCGATCATCCCCGTGTTTTGCCTCCGCTCCCACCTCCACCACCTCAACATCGGAATGCATCTCCGCATCCACCACATCGGCAGCCTTTATTCTTCTCCACCTCAACAGACCGGGTCTTCTCTGCCTCGATCTTCCTCCTCCTCAAAAGATCGACCTCAACAACCCGATCATGCTCCTCCTCAACAACCTCGATCATGCTCCTCCTCAATGCCTGATCATGCTCCTCCTCAATGTACTGATCATGCTCCTCCTCCTCAACACCGACTCTTAGTCTTCTCTGTCTCCACCACCGTCCCCATAATCGGAGAGATAACCTGCCTCTCATACATCTGTTGTCTCTCGAGAGTGAACCACGTATAAAGTGACTTCTTGCTTCAAGTTTTTGGTCTAATGCATAAATCTTGCGGTCCAATTCTTCGATCTTTCCGCTCATAAGAGAAAAAGCATCTTCGACCTTTTTGTTTAGAAAAGAAAAAGCATCATCTTGTTTTTTTGTCGGCGTGGCCACGGCATCCAAAACCCGCCTCATACCGATGGAAGGGGCCGGTGGAAGGTGGGGGTACTGAGAATCGCCTCCATGCTCCGTCTCATGGACATCCCCGACTCTCTCTCTGTGCTGTCTCGTCTCTCGTGCTGTCTCTATCACTCTGTCTCTCTCTTCCACCATCTCCCGATCATCTCAGGCACCGCTCTCTCATCCAAAGGATAATCGAGATCCTCGGGAACACGAAAACATCACAACATATTCCTTTTCCATTTCTTCTTGTGTTTTAGACAATGGAAACAAAACTTCATCCCGCCAATTCACAAACAATATCTATTACAAATAATCTCAAAATGTCGATTAAAAATTATACGCAATTAAAAATAATCTCAACATTACCATAGGCCCAAGACGGCAATAATCTCCCAAAAGCCAAAAGTGGTTGTGGACCTCCACCCACACATCCTGGAAGTCTTTGTTCGGTTCTTTTCGATTCTAAACATTCGGATACGGCAGAAAGGTCTCAAATGCCCATACCTAACAAACAATCCAATGTTATAAATATTTATCGAAATTGAAAACATACATTGTAATCTAAACGAAAATGACTTTGATAAATACCGCATCGCATGTGTAAAGCCCCGTAAGCCGTGATGGTCAACTTTAGCAAATATAGTTTTCGTCAAACCGTAAAAGATATTCATAGATGATCTTCCCCAAGCGGTATTTATTGACAAGATCCAAATTATCAACAACTTGCGAATCTTCATATCAATTGAAGTGCTAGGCTCCTTACACCGCAAAAAACACACTCATATATGAGGCCAATCCCAATTTATATCGGTCCTCCTCATTCTTTGCCTGGTGCTTAAAAGCCGCCAAAACACTTCGTTGAATGCCTTTTTCCCTCCCCAAAATACTCTACCGCTAATCGCCTATCCGATGGGATGTCCTTTACAAAATCATTCTCAATTCCGGATTTAATCCAAAGTGATGAGAGTGAAGTCCGAGAACCCGAATCGACATTTGCATCCCCAACACTAACCATACCTCATCATCAACCTGATTTAATCCTCATAAATAATAGAGCATGAAGAAGTTTACAAGAAATCATATTATCACTTTAACTTGTATAATTCTCCAAAGCCGAGTTCAACAACATCTCTTTGTGTACTGGCCTAACTTATCATATACTAGCCTTAGAACTTGTAAGTTACATCGGGATGTAACTCTTGAATCAAACCGATTTTCAATGGTGGTGAGGTATGCCATTTTTTCGTATAATTGAAACAGAAAAGACAAATTTTGGAGTGTTAAATATCGCTTAACTTGCAAGAAATCGATATTAGCGATTATCAAGCGCTTATTCGCTTAAAAACACTTTATATAACATTTTCCATAATCGTTTAACATTCCTCCCAAAGACTCCCAACAAAATTTTGCAATGAAAAACACAACATTCCCATAATCGCCTAACATTCCAAATAACATTAACATTCAATTCAAACTAAACCCTAAACCCCATTCAAGATATAACATTCATTCAAGGTGTCAAAAAAAAAAAAAACATTCATTCAATAATTCAATACCTCAAACCATCATAACATTCTTTACAATGCGCTTAAAATAACTAATTCAAAAAACAAAATAAAACTCTTACTTTATGTATAAAAGTCGCAAGAAAATATTCCCAACGACGGCGACATTCCAAGCTATCAACGCGGCTATCAACGACGGCAATCAATGGTGGTCGCTTTGACGGTGGTGAGGGTCGATTTGAACGATTGTCGTTTAGAGTCGATTGAGGGCTTATAAACCCTACGAGGGGTTTTAAATTTCTAATCGACCACTTTAGTCGATTAATCGACCTCTCGACCACCACATTTGTTTAGTCGATTAACATGATTAATCGACCTCGACATTAATGCTGGTCGGTTAATCGACTCGATGGTCGATTAATCGACCCGATTCTCGCATGGTACGCAGCGATTAATCGATCCAAAATGACCGGTTAATCGACCCGCTCTTTTATGATGGGCATTTCGGGAAGTGTACAATTTCTACATTTTTCTATTTTTTTTAAGAATAAACGCCACAAAGCCATTCTTGATAAGTTGTTGGGTGGCTATATTTGATATATGGGACAAAAATACAGATAAAAAAGTGAAACAGGCAACCAACGATTTCAACAGTAGTGACGCCATAGGTGATCTCAACAGATCACTATCAGCAAATACGAGAGAATACAGACCGAAGACGTCGACCATAAGCAAAGTCCAACATTCCAGAAATTCCATATACGACGACGTCGTTCAACAACCACCGATCATTTCGAGGATTCTCGCCTTTATGTTACTGCCTTTCGCACAACTATCTCAAGTCTTCTTTTGCCGTCCACTCCGGGCATTTTTTATCTCAATTATCCAGGTGAATTTTTTGTCATCGTCCTTTTTGATCTTATACCTTCATGTCATGAATACGTATGGTTGTGCATGCATTTTGGATTGTAGATTTATTGCGTGATTATTTCTATTGGATTGAGTTAGTTTGTTAATTGGGTTGAAGGGTTATTGATGATTGTCGTTAATTGATCATCTTTGTGTGGGTACAGCTAATTTAGGTGCACATGAAGCAGCAAAACTCAGAAAACACATGAATATAGCTTAAGGTTTTAGGGTTACATTTTATTATGTGATAATGCCTTTGCGTAATTGAGAGGGCATAGTGTCAGAGGAATGCTAATTAGCTGGGGAGAAGCATGATTCTTGAGCAGAGCTTAAAATGTATTGTAATGTAGGTGTATGAATTCAATAAACAACAGCAAGGAAACTGTTCCACATGCAAATGTTCTTTCCTATAGTAATGGTCCATCGTTATTGTTTTGGTTATTTCCATCAATTTGAAATATTTCTTTGCCATTGTTAACATGAAATGTTAAAAACGTGTACCTAAGTTCATCTTTCAAATAGTTTCGCCTAACTCTGCTCATCTGATTTAGTCCAGCTGTAACATTTTTCTGTCTCTGCTTCTTGAGTCTAGACTTCTGTTCCCATATCTTTTACAAGATTTTCCTCTCATCATGATATATTGTTGATATCTTTGATCTTGTTCTTGTAAGAATTTTTTATATTGTATGTTTTATGTTCTTATTTAAAAACGAGCCACTAAACATATTTTATATTGGTTCTCAAGATATCCGTCACTTTATTTTCTTGTCTGATAAGTTCTATGTAATATGTGACTGCAGTATATTCTAAATACACGCTTTGCAAGAAAGCTGCTTTCAATGGGATGGGGAAGCATCTACAAGAGGCGTGTGAAAGTTTTCACATTGGCTATTGTAATCTACTTGGATTATAAGGTCGATATGCTTTTTCGTTGATGTTATTTGATGATTGATTTGTGTATTACCGTGACCACAATTTGCTGTTTATCTTTTTCTTTCGCAATGGCATACAATCCTGAGGCCATTTTTCCTCCTCTTTTTTGGATGATTCTATATCAACAGGCCCTGCAAATGAAAGAGAAATGGACAAAGAAGTCAAAGAGGGCTGATCTTTGGGAGAAAGCGCATGAATGTAATGCTAGGCGTGTTCTCAATTTGATAGTAGAGCTGGAAGGCTTATGGGTGAAACTAGGACAGTACCTATCTACACGTGCTGATGTGCTTCCCCCAGCCTATATACGCCTTCTAAGGCAGCTGCAGGACTCTCTTCCCCCACGCCCTTTACAAGAGGTAACTTGGAATTTAACACTGAAGTTGCATGATTCTGCTATAAAAATGGAGCAGTTAGATGCTAAAAGTTATTAAAAAACACGAAAGGATTACTCACCGACCTACAGATTGGTATGTGCTATAATAAATTGTTTCCGAAATAAAAATGCACATTATATAAATCTGTAGATGATTACTTCAACATAGGCCTAAATTCTGCAATGGCCATTATGAGGACAATACCACCTCAATGTACTAAACTTGCATGTGATCGACAAACAAAATTTTTGTATAGCTGGTTGCGTTGTTAATATATCTGCTGCAGTCGGCCTTGAGAATGATTACTTCTCTATTTAGCATGAGTATGATAATTTACTTTAGCAAATAAGGCTCTTGTTTCCCCCATTGATATTGTATTGATGTCCCAACAAATTTTGATTCGTGAATGCAGAATTCCATATATTTTTATTTAGCCTCTCTTGGAACGGAGATGCATTGATTTTCTCATTATTTGCATCTTTTAGCTACATTTTTGTGGTGTAATGGATGTTTATCATTGGTCATGAAAGTTAGTCTTAGCTAGAGACGGTGCCACTAAGGGCCCCCTGAAATTTTGTAAAATAAATAGGGTATTTTTGGTATTTTCAATTTTTAACCTTAAAATAAATACAGAAAATAGGAAAAATAGAAAAAAGTCTTCAATGCCTTCATTCTTCTTTCCCCTCCCATTTGTTAATCTTGAAAAATTGAATCTTGGTCATTTTTTTCTTTCTCAAAATTTTGAACATTTTCTTTTACTCTACCACATAAACTTGAACTCGAAATTTTGCATTATTCTTTTGTGTCTCTATTTCTCTATTTTAGGATGATTTATGGTTCATTATCAAATTCTCATTAAAGATTTAATATTGGAAATGAGTTATTGAATGACCGCTTACTAACACACATTGAAAGATATATTTTTGAAATATTGACAATGAAGTTATTATGCAATGTTTCAAAATATGAAAAATAGAACAATTGTTATGATATATTAATGTAATTGTATTCTTATTTATTTTTTAATATTAAGATATAATTGAATTAATACAATGATTTTATCAAAATTGGTACTTATTTATAGTTTTATTTTTAGACTTGATGTATTTTTTATTTTTTTTATTTAATGTTAGTTAGGTCCATTGTTCTAAAAACGCTAAGCAGACTGGGACCTAGCGCCTAAGTGGAGCATGGACGGGGTTAGGCGGGGGTCTAACCGGAAGAAAAATGTAGGTGGACAAATGCACTTAAGTGGGGATTAACCAAACTAAGCAGAGATTTTTAGAACAAAGGTTGGGCCCCCCTAAACAAAATTCCTGGCTTCATCACTGGTCTTAGCTAATTATGATCATCTGACATATCTCTCCTTTTTTTTTGAAGAGTGCTAACAGAAAATATATGTTTTTAACTAGGTAGGATTATACTGTATTAATTTAGAAAAGCTAGGACAAGAAAATCCCTGCTAGCTGAATAATCAAACTAGCAAAAACTAGTTCTGCTAATTCTAGTGTCACACAAATTTATGGATTTATGTGTTTATTTTTTCCTGTATATTTATGAGTGCTGATATCTGTTTATTATTATATAACAAGCTTCTTTTGCACAGGTTTGCCGGACTATCACAAGAGAGTTGGGAAAATCAATGGACGATCTCTTCTTGAATTTTGATAATACACCACTGGCTACAGCATCAGTAAGAACCTGATAATAAAGTAAAGAAGGGGGAAAAGAGACGAATGTTGACTTTCATTTGTTGATTTCATGTTGGATCATAAGCACCAGTGTCATATAAACAAATCAGATGATAACCTAATACCCTAATACACGTTTTGGAAGGTGCACCTAAAGATTTTACGGTAGATGTTTGGAAAATGCTGATCAAAATTTTAATTGTGATGTACAGTTAGTTTTTATTTGTATAACAATCATTCTGCAATGTAATTCATTGGATTGCATAACTCTAAGAGAAGGGACATGATACTATAAGTATTAGGGTTTAGTTTGTACAGAACTCCATGGTGGAGAATTTTCATATTGGCTAGATACTGGACCACCAATCATTCTGGAATTATTTTCATATTGTTCCGTACTGAACACAAACACGTCCATAGGTTATTAATGTTCCTTTTCTGCGTGGCAGCCGAAAACATTTCCTGGATGACTGCAATGTTTTCGTTCCATTTTATGCAGATAGCTCAAGTTCATCGGGCGACTCTGGGTGATGGTCAGGATGTTGTTGTTAAAGTTCAACATGAGGGCATAAAGGAAATCATATTGGAGGTCGTGTTTAGTATTTTTTTTTGAGGTCTTGAGATTCATTTTCATTTGTGAAGCACACGATCATATCATTGTTCTGATTTTCGTCCTTTACAGGATTTGAAAAATGCTAAGTCAATAGTTGATTGGATTGCTTGGGCAGAACCACAATATAACTTCAATCCCATGATAGATGAATGGTGCAAAGAAGCACCGAAGGAACTTGACTTCAACCATGAGGCTGGTATGCTTTGGATAATTCATCAAATTAGTTTGTGATTTTGTTCAGCATACTTTTAACTCTTAAAGACGTTTCTCTTGTTTTCTGTAGAGAATACTCGGAAAGTTTCTAGGAACCTTGGCTGCAAAAATAATTGTGAAGATAACAACATAAATCGTGTGGACGTCTTAATTCCAGAAATTATTATGGTATTATCCTTTTCCAAATCCTTTCATTTAAAATCTCTGGTCTGTATTAGTTGTTTGATGATGGTCCCAGTGTTATGTGCAAACCACAATGAAGATCTGGATGGTGGAAAGCTTTTTTCCTTTAGCTTTATAATATTTAGATTCTTGAATTTTCTAAAATCATTTCTCACTTTTACTTCTCGTAAGAAGCATGTGCACGGTGGCGCCCTTGCAATGTGGTGCTCCTTATTTGGACAAACTAATTCTGCTCATGCCCTGCCATTCACAACTTTTGTTCCCCACACTACCCGAAGAAAAAGGTCCCATTCAAATAACCAGCAACAAAAGCATCCTATTTTGGTTGTGAGACTATTGCAGGCCTCTGCATTCTTTGTGTATATAATGATATCTTGGTGGCCAGCTGCAACGCTCTTCTGTAACAGAAAGTGTATCTAACGAGGGTCCAACTTCTTTGCCAATATTTTTCTTAGTGTTCATGCACAATTGAAGTTGATTTTATTTGTGATAAAACCTACTCGTACCGAGATAGTTTGCAGGATGGAAATATTCTATTCAACAGATTTTATTTAAATGCTCCACGAAATTCGCCATTTCCTCCATTGCCAGAATTTTCTCATTATAATGGTTAATTACATTATTTTCGCTATCTATGTTGGCATGCAGTCAACCGAGAAAGTCCTCATTTTAGAATATATGGATGGAGTACGACTAAATGACTCTGAATCTCTACAAGCACTGGGTGTCGACAAACAAAAACTTGTAGAGGAAATTACGCGTGCGTATGCGCACCAAATTTATGTTGATGGGTTCTTCAATGGTGACCCTCACCCTGGTACTCTCTCTTTATATTCTCATTTGTGTATGTGTGTTCAGTCTGGTTCATTTTTTTGCGGTTACTCTGCAAGACGCGCCTGTTTCTGTCTTTAAGACATCATTTTTGTTGTGTCCTGGATCTTCTATTGATTTTAATGTAGGAAATTTCCTTGTGAGCAAGGCTCCTCCACATCGTCCAATTTTGCTAGATTTTGGGCTTACGAAGGGGCTATCATCTTCTATGAAACATGCTTTAGCAAAAATGTTTTTGGCATCTGCTGAGGTTCGTACACTTCCACTTATATTTTGGTTGCTTATAGAAACTGATACTAAAAATATCGTGACGTGATCAAAGGTACAAAAACCAAGGAATTATATGTTTAGCTTTGCTTAGCCCTTGCAATCTGAAACTCCAGTTTTGTGTAATATCTATTCTTGGAATATGTTGCAAAGAGGATTCCTGTATACATCTTTGGAATCCAATTTTCACCCAAAATCTTTAAGCCTATCAGCTCCATATAGGTGTATGTTGCTATTTTACTTTGCCAAGACTTATCTCTTATGTGAACTAACAAACTCCCCCTTTCACAAGTGGGCATCCGCATCACCAAAACTCTCTTGATAGGCACCTCCCTCTCAATAAGCTAGATAAACAGAGCCCAGTAATACCCAGCCTGAGACACCTCTCTTCCTGTGGGTATACTAAGTTTTCATGCTGTTTGCCCCGAAGCCCAAGAGTCCAAGACACTGTGTAAACACCTGCAAGTTACACCCTTACCACAAGACACCCTATCTTTTATCTGCTTTGCTTAAATAGCAGTCAAGATACCAACTTTCAGCTCCAATACCAATTGTTGAGGACCTTGCCTTGGCCTTCATCATGAAGGATTCCAGAATACATGTGTGAGCCCAGTTTTGACTCGAAGGCTTTAGCTGATGGGAGTTGGGTTCACACATGTACATAAACTTGCACCTTTTTTTCCCTGATGTCTTACAACATTGGAATTTATCTCACATGTGAATCTAACAATCATGGCTTGTTCCAGGTCGTTCTGGCCGAGTCAAATATGCACATTTTTTCTTTCTATGATTGGGTCATTTTGTCCCATTCTTTAAATCTTGTGGTAAAATTGGATTTTATGTTTTAATGTTGCTTCTTGCAGGGTGATCACGTGGCACTTCTATCTTCCTTCGCAGAAATGGGACTTAAGCTGCGCTTAGACATTCCTGAGCAAGTGATGGAAATAGCTAATGTATTCTTTCTCGAATTCAACCCTGCAAATGAAGCTCAAGTAAGCAGGCACATCTTATTTTTGATATGTGATTCTTCCTTCTATGTATTAAACTGATCCTGCAATTTGGTGAAGCAAAACATGAAAGCTTTTGCTGAGCAAAGGAATAAAAATCTGAAAGTCCTTCAAGAGAAGATGAAGCTCAATGAGAAAGAAGTAAAGCGTTTTAATCCCGTAAGTACACATAGTGCCCTCCATTATGTTGTTATCAACCAATTAGCGGACCTTTGTTTCTTATTTTCCTAGATTACTTAAAAACATCTTCAGGTTGATGCTTTTCCTGGTGATATCATTATATTCAGCAGAGTCATTAATCTCCTAAGAGGTATCCAATAAATCTATAAATGACCGTATCGTTTTGGTGTGTAATTTTCCATGAATTTGGCAATTGACATGGATCGCAGGTCTTTCATCTACAATGGATGTACGCCACGTCGTTTATCTGGATATCATGAGACCATTTGCCGAATCTGTTTTACAATGGTAAGATGTGGTTTTTTAATTTCCTATAGCAGCAGGGATGCTCGTATCGTTTACTCTTGCAAATTTTGTTCCAGCAATGTAAATATAGGGCCGGCGTTTAATGCAAACTGGATCCATGACACTCCTGTCCTTTCTAATGTTGAAGACAAGCTGCGGAAGCTCTTAATTGAGCTTGGGAATGCTGATAAAGTACTTGGAATCCAGGTACATTCCACTGCTTGACGTTCCTGTATGAAACCTAGAATAATTAGTTTTTTTTTTTCGCTTCATTAATCAAGAGGACACAATATGATTTGCAAAAAACATATCAATATTGTTGTTTTTATCTCTATTTGTTTTTACCTTTCCATCTTTAGGAATCAATGAGAGAGAGAGAGAGCATCTTCCCCTAGTAGCTTTCCTATTTATTCTAATATTGACTCTTGGAAAGTTCTGAAACATTTAGTTATCTTCTTTAGTTGCTTGCATTCTTTGCTTAGTTTATATTTTATATGTTTTGGTTGCTGAAGACAAAAGGACACCAAAAGGTTAGGTTCTAGATGATTTGCAAATATATTTAATCTTTTCTCAAATGACGTTTACAATCCCAGTGCCATTTGAATTAATAGTCTCTTGGGACTTCAATGCATTCTCAGAAAATAGTGCAGTAATCTTTGCTAGAAATTAGGCCACGTTGATTCTCCTGAAATGTTATTTACTTAACTCTTTTTTGACACTCTTTTCTCTGTATATGTTAAGTGATATAACTCTACTCCTTCATTTTCATTAGAAAAGTTATTTAGCTTTTTCAATCCATGCTTTTATGTGGCTTCTACTACAAATTTCTTCCTTTTGCTCTGAATTTCTTAGGTGTGTGCCTATAAAGACGGTGAAGTAATCATTGACACTGCCGCTGGGGTGCTTGGGAGATATGATCCTAGACCAGTTCAGCCTGATAGTTTATTCCCTGTTTTTTCTGTATCAAAAGGAATTACGGCAGGAATGGTTCATTGGCTTGTTGATAAGGGTATGCATAATTGTTAGTGCTTCTGTTGTTTCTTGTTAGCATCCAGCTCATAGATTTTAGAGGACTGGTGCTGTTAAGGTTCTGTCATCTATCACATCTGTTGAATCATCACTTCATATCTTAAACTTCATCTAGTGGATTCGTTAATGAATTAATGAAACTGAATTTAGTCGGTGTGCTGAAGGAAGAGTAGTTTTAGGGAAAGGGTAGAGTGGGACCAGTGAGCAATTGCATATTAATTAGAAGACTAACCATTTCTTAACTTAATCAAATAGTTTTCTCAGTAATGTACCAAGATTAGGCTATGATTTCCTGTGGGCCATATTTTGAATTTTGAATTTTTTTAGCTATGTTGGAATCAGTAATCTTTTATTTTGTGGAATATTCTCTGTTTTCTTTTTGTTCTCCTCTGGGAATATGTGAATTGAAAATTATTTGGATTAGTTAGTTGCAAAGTTTGATCAATCAACCTGAATGGTTGGTATTTGGTAAAACAGGTTTACTTGTTTTCAAACTTAAAACATATTGTTTTCTGAAAAGAGGGTGTAGCCTTTGAAGAATGGGCTGCATCTTATTATGCTTTGAAAAGAAGGTGCAGGTTCTGAAAATAGGACCGCCTTTTGAAATGTTTCATAAAACAATTTCAAAAAAACAAACGAGCACTTTTGAGGACTGAAAATGTGAAAATGGTTTCAGGGAATGAAACCAGGCATAGCATGCATGAGACGGTTAACGGTCAGCATGTTGTTAGGGTATTATCTCTGAGCATGGCACAACAGCATGGCACAACTTTCAATTGCTATCGTTATGGCTCAATTAGTGTTCATAATCGATCAAAACCAATGTTGTAAAAATCGGCCTAGGCGGCCGCCTAGGCGCCGACTAGGCGCTAGGCGCCCCTAGGCCGACCCGATTTTCCGAAAATCGGCCAAAAAAATCGTCTGGGGCAAAAATCGGCCTAGGCGCCCGCCTGGCGGCAAAAAATCGGAAAAAATCGGGAAAAAAAAAATCGGTCAGGCGGTCTAGGCGGAATAAATCGCCAAAAATCGGGAAAAATCGCCAAAATACAAAAATAAAAAAATAAGAAAAACTTGGGCTTTTCTAGGCGCCCGTCTAGGCGCCCTAGGCGCCCGCCTAGGCGCCCTAGGCGCTAGGCGCCCGGTTGCCGCCCGACTGGCGCCTAGCGATTTCTGCAACCTTGATCAAAACATATAGAATCAGGTTATATCATCTACAGCTGACTAGATTTTATGTTGGAATGGCCTTTCACAACTCCACTAGAAGATTAACTCGGTCTTTGTAAGTGTCTTGGTTGGGAATGGGAATGTAATGTTAACAGTCTGACGTTTATGTAGCAGGAAGCTGAAGCTTGAGGACAGAGTTGCAAGTGTTTGGCCAGAATTTGGATCCAATGGAAAAGATCAAATAAAGGTGATATTTTGGCTCCAAAGTTTCAGAGAATTTTCCTGCTGTTATACAAATACATCATCTTAAAATCTGTAGTTTGGAAATAACCTAACCAGATAGGAGATGTTTACAAATATCTGTGGCTATTAAAGAACTTAATCTGTTTATAGACAAGATGATAACATTTAACTTGCATTTTCGTAAATCCAAGAGATTGTATTGAAGTAAAGTATATATCCTAGTTCCCAAAGCTTTATTCAATTAGAATTCCTAATTTATATCTTATCTTTAACTGTTTTATTAGATGTCAAAACATTTTTTGTTGATTTATTCTGCTCTAGGTTCATCATGTGCTTAATCACACATCTGGTTTGCACAATGCCTTGGCCAGTCTTACACGTGAGAACCCCCTACTTATGACTGATTGGGATCAGTGTTTAAATTGCCTTACTGAGATGGCACCAGAGACTGAACCTGGCCGTGAGCAGCTGTATCATTACTTGTCTTTCGGCTGGTTATGTGGTGGTATTATTGAGGTATCAAGGATCTTACTCTTTCATAATGACAAATGGTTTAGGTTGTGGCTTTCAAACTGAAAAATTATATTCTTCTACAGTGAGAATTGTTTTCTGATATATTTGGGTTTGGAGAAGACATGATTGATTTTGGCATGTGGTATAATTTGCATTATGATAATATATCATGTTTCATTCTTTCTTCTTCTTCCTTTTTTCATAAATGACTTGTTTGGTTATGATAAATCCAGAAAAGTTATAATTAAGTTTTCTTGCTTCGTGGTGTTCATTTTAACTTATGTGCCAAAAACAAAAATCTTTGTGATTCATCCCCTCATGTAAGGATCAAATAGGTGAAGTATTGGAAGATTTCTGATACAATTTGCTAGAGAAGTATGATTTAACTCCTTGTGGAAGTATGTTTTCCTTTATCTTTTCAAATTCCATCGTTTCTAGAAAAAATTAAAGAAAACAATGTTATGAAAATTGGGAGCCTGCAGACATGGATGGATTTAGCAATTTTATCACAACTCAATTAAGCCGCTAAGTTGTGTTAGTCGGTACAGGCAATCAGTAAGTTTTTTAGGAGGGAGTGCCAGTTCTGAATTTAGCCCTCCTTCCCCTCTTCCTAAAAGAAGATGAGCCATGGAAGCAAGAAACTTTTGCGTACTTCTTTTACATGATGGCGAGGAAGTATACAGATCTATCGTAGTTGAACCTCCATTTATGTTGTGAACCTTATACTAATTTCATCATTTTTCATTGTACAGCATGCATCGAGGAAGAAGTTTCAGGAGATTCTTGAAGAAGCATTAATTACCCCACTTAACTTAGATGGCGAGCTATACATTGGAATTCCTCCAGGCATGTTTTCGGCTCTCTGTGAATTAGCTTTCTGCTCGCTCACTTTTTCTACTCGTGAT
Organism: Rehmannia glutinosa; assembly: GCA_016081115.2. Classification (NCBI taxonomy): domain Eukaryota; kingdom Viridiplantae; phylum Streptophyta; class Magnoliopsida; order Lamiales; family Orobanchaceae; genus Rehmannia; species Rehmannia glutinosa. Next base: position 8,595 of record JABTTQ020000881.1, on the reverse strand, counting down.
CTCATTTCTTTTGGTTTATTGAATTTATATGATAAAGGGATGATTACAAAAACCCCTGAGGTTCGGGCTATTTACAAAAAATATAGGGATTTTTGAAAATTGCAAAAAAAAAAAATCCTCGAGGTTTAATTCCATCTTACACTTTTCCTTCGAAAGCAAAAAAAAAATATTTTAAAAACCCCTGATATATAAGAGTTACCCCTTAAATTTTGAGACAGAATCAAACCTGAGGTTTTTTTTTGTAAGTTTGAAAAATCCTTTTTTAGTAATTAGCCAAAACCTTAGGGGTGCTTTTGCAAATTCTAATCCATATATTGCAGTCAAAGTAAATATTTTTTTTAATGGCCTGACCATGTAACTTATTTCTCCTAGGCGTGGAATCTCGACTAGCGACACTCACATCCGATATGGACGACATCAAAAACTATCCGAGATCAGCAAACGCCCAGACATACCATCCAGCTTCCAGTTCCAACTACAAGACATCTCTCAGATGGCGTCTACCCTTCCCGCCTTATTTAACACGCTTCACGCCCGTCGTTCCATAATACCTGCCGCTAACGCGCACTGCTCGGCTCGTGCTCTGGCACGCTACTATGCGGCTCTTGTCGACCGAGGTACCGTTCCACCTCCACATTCTTCTTCTACCCAACCCCAATTAGGTAGCCATCCCCACATCCCCAAATTCTCATCTCCAAAATCCACCAAGAAACAGAAAAAATCCAAAAATGCTGCACGTAATACCGAAAGCCTCGTTGATGGCAAGAACTACACTAGAGTTCCTAGTGAAGATAACGCTGTAGCTAAAGGTGGATTTGGTAATGGCCAAAGCAATGCTAAACTTTTTACTAACGGTAAAATTCACGATGCATTCATGGGAATTGGGGAATACGAGAATTTGACACTCCCAGGTGGGGGTTTTGGGCTCGGTTTCAAGAGATCTTATTCGGAAAATGGTGAGTTGATTGGGTTCGGGCATTCGGGCATGGGCGGGTCGACGGGTATTGTGATATAAATCACAGATTTGCCATTGCTGTGACCCTGAACAAAATGAACATGGGAGGTGTGACTGCAAAGATTATGCAGTTAGTTTGCTCAGAGCTCAATATTCCTTTGCCAGCAGATTTTTACAGATTTACAGAGAGGCTAACAGATAATGAGTCAAATGTAGGTATGCCATTGATAAATTGAAATGAACCTCCTTAAGTTTTTCATTGGTTTTGCACAATAGATAGTGCTGGGACATATATATATATATATATATATATATATATATATATATATATATATTTATATTGATACCTCACAAGAATAACGGATGCATGCTATCCGAATTATAGTTGTCCAATTACTTGTTTATTTAGGGTTGGTATGCATTTTATTTTCCTTTTTGATTATGGAGTGGTATTTTTTTTTTGTGTGTTGGATAATATGAATAGCACGTTTTGGTTACAAGGGGGCATCGATTGTTTCTCTACCTCTCAAGTCTCAAAACTTCACAAACTTATCAGAAAGCAGCAGTACTAAATATTTATATCATAAATTTTTAAATTTTTATTTAAAATTTAAAGAAAATTCATTTGACATAAAATTTGGCTTTGAGAGCTTTTAGCCATATACTAGCCTTTTGCCCGTGTGATGCACGAGTGTATATCCGTGAGGCCTCCATTTTGTAATGTGATATGTGCATTTTCCTAATAATAGTTCTATGTATTGTATCTCTTATAGTGTAATAATTTAAATATAGCATCAAAGGAAATAATAATTAATGAAGAGAGAGGGAGGGAGGGTACCTCGAATCATGAAATTTATTCAAGATTATGTATTTATATTCGATCTTCGAAAATTGATTTATGAAAATTTTATTCAAGATTATGTATTTATATTCGATCTTCGAAAATTGATTTTTCATACAAAAGCATATAGGCTCAACTTCATTGCACATTTCGTTTTAGTCACACTTAAATTTTTAATAAGTGTGAAAATTGGTTTCATATTTTTTTGCAAGGTTGTATAGTAAATCCAAAGCTAATTTATTTTCCAAAGTTTCCGTATGTATAAATTGGGGCACATTTTTGCTAAAGCCGATTTTGCAATAAATGAAAAGTTAACATGTGTATATAGGAGAACTAAGTACAATTAAGGAAATAGAAGACAACAAAACATAGTTTTGGCAACATTATTGGTTGACAAAAACTACGGCCGGCACCGTCTAATGGGTCCGCCCGTTAACGGATCGACCCGCGACCCTGAGTCATTTTGGTAATTTCACGCCAATGGCATTTTTGTAATTTTCAAGTGGCGCTTTTATTATTTGTTACGTAGCCTTTCAATTTAAATGCGGTATTTTTTATGTGGTTTTAAGTTGTTAGCCATTTTTTTATGTTGGTAGTTTTTGTATTTTGTATTACTTGTTGCTATCAATTGTATTAGTTGTTACAAAAGTATTAGTCAAAAATATCTTTTACCACAAAATTGTCCCTTTTAATTGTAAAAAGCAGAATTACTACGAAGTTGTAAAGTTTAATACATGTTTTTAATACATCTAATACATTAGAACGCAACGTGTAATACATTTCTACAAAGTTGTCTCTTTTAATTATAAAATGTATTAATAATAGTCAAACGTATTAGTCGTCCTTCTAAAAAGTATTAGCGCTTCTTCAAAATGTATTAATAGTTTCTGAAGAGTTTTTTTTAGTATTTCTCCCGAATATACTCCCGAAATGTATTAGCAATCCATCAAAAAGTATTAGTAGTTCCTAAAAAAGTATTAGTAGTTCCTTGAAATAAATGAAATTTTTCTCCCGAAATATATTAATAGTCCTTCTTAAAAGTATTAGTCATCCTTCTAAAAAGTATTAGCAGTTCTTCTATGTATTAATAGTTCCCTGAATATAATTAAATTTTTCTTCCGAAATGTATTAATGACCTTCAAAAGTATTAGTCGTCCTTCTAAAAGTATTACCATTCTTCCGAAATGTATTAGTAGTTCCCAAGAGTTTTAGTATTTCTCATTAATATACTCCTGAAATGTATTAGTTGTCCATCGAAAAAGTATTAGTAGTTTCTCGATAAAGTATTATTAATTTCTAGAGAGTATTTTAGTAGGGCAAATGACTTAGTGGTGGGGAATGTGGGCTCGCAAGACCGGTTGTGGTTGGAGGAGGAAGAAGAAGAAGAAGGCTGGGAAATTAGGGCTCCAATTCGAATGGGCTTTTTTCTTATTTTTTTTTTTTTTTTGCGCGGATCCGGGTCCGCGAAATGGGTAGGATATATTGACCGTCCTAACGGATCTAGATCCGTTAGACGGTCTGACAAGAGACTATCTCTTATTGATTTTATTAGATTTAATTTTTTGGGAGGGATATTGTTATTTTTTTTGGGAATGTTGTCATGTATTTTCATTATTCATGTTGTCAAATCAATGTTTAATTTTTTGAAACTTTACTGTAGAGATTTGTATTGTATTATTTGTTTTTCTAATTGTCTCTAATTTCCATATTTGGTATTTTTACAGGCCTTGACATGCACGAACTGTATTTTTACAAAAATAATTCTTAGTCATTGCAATTGTTTTAGAATTTCAATAATAATTAAACACACACACACACACACACACACACATATATATATATATATATATATATATATTAATTTGATTATAAATCATATAATGCTATAATATAAAAAATGAACTACTATAACTCTATAAAACTCCGTTTAAATAAAACACATTTACTTGATAATAAAATTTGTGACCGTGAATTGGATCTATTTATACAACATGTTTATCTATAAGAAAGTGAAATTTTGAAAAACATCAACTATCCGATGCCCAATATTTAGTTTGTTGCATTTTCAATAAAATCAATAATAAATTAAAATTCAATTTCCATACATATATTATAAATAGCCAAGATATATGTATGTACAATTAATAATCCAAATGCATAATTTTTAAAGCTCATTATAAAATAATATATTTTTTGTTTTTCACTTTATTTGTTGTATATATGCAATATGTGTGTCAAACTGAAGATAATAAAAACAAATTAATTTGATATATTATATGTCAAAAACAGATCTAAAATAAAAAAAAGTTCTCAAATTTTATATAGCTTTAAAAACTATTTTTTTAAAGAAAGTTGACTATCAAAAATAATAAAATCCTAAATATTTATCAATTCTTATTTCTCTACATAATTTTATTACTGTTTTTAGAAATAAAAAATGGGCGGGTAAATTTTTTTGTTACTATTTTGAGAATAGTCTCTCTTTATATATATATAGATTATGAGCATATATAGAATTGTTGGAATTTGGTAGCAAAATAAGTGTTGACCCGATTTTGACCAAATAATTAAGTGGTTTCCATAAGTGAAAAATGGAATTAAATTATTTGTAAAAATTCTACTAAGAGAGTAGATGAGAATAACAATTGGAATTTCTCAAAACCAATTCCGGTGAATGAGAAATTAATGCTTTAGAAGTTAGCCACTTAATACTTAGAAAATGGTATGGAAAATAGAAAATGTGGGAAAGGAGAAATGCTCCATCCCACATAGGAAAAGGAGGCAAAGTTTGCTCACTTGATATATTCGAAGTTGGACTTATGGGTTTGGGCCCTTAGGGGCACCCAAATTTTAAAGGGGTGAGGACCAACATGCTTGGGTTTTAGTTCACAAAAACACGCCTTGTCGCCCGCGCCTATACCCCGAGCCTGGGCTTGAGCTCTTATTATTTTTGGACCAAAAACCTTTAAAATAATTAATTAATTTTTTAATTAATTAATTAAAATTTTCAACTGAAAGTGTTCGTATCCGAGCACGGCGACGTACGCCCGTCTTGTCGGTCGTCGGCCAAGTCAAATTTGTTCGCATCCGAGCATGGCGGATGCACGACCCGTGGTGTCGTCGTCGTGCGTCAAGTCGAGACTTTGTCATTTTCGTTCGCATCCACGCACGCCGCGGCGCCGTGGTTGTGTCTGTCGTCGACAAAGGAAACGAGCAGATCGTCTGTTTGGTGTAAATATGTCTTTTTCGAGTCAAAAGACATGATCTTTTCATACGGGCACATTGTTGCTATATATATATTGTTAGTCAAAGTGGCTACGATAATCTAGAGGGGGTGAATAGATTATCTCGGTTTTTCAGATTTTGCCCTCTTTTTCGAATAATCGAACAAAGACGAGAATGTAAATGCGGAAATAAAACAACACTCGTTGATTTAAAGAGGTTCAACCCACCTGGCCTAATCCTCTACCACCCCAAGATATCCTGGATGGATTTCAAAAGGAAAAAGATTTTATTAATTTACCAAAAATTAATACAACACCTCGAGGATTACCACAACCCTCTTTACACCACCTCGGGATTACCACAATCCTCTTACAACACCTTTGAAGATTACCACAACCTTCAAACACCTATCACCTAGATCACCCAAAGTGTATTCTTACCACAAGAATACTCACAAAGGATGTCTTGTGTTGAATGACGACCAAAATCAAGATTACAACTCAATAATGATTGATACAATATGAGTACAAGTGTAATCAAGAATTGAAAGCCTAGACCTCAAATTTGTGCAAGTGAAAGTGCTTAAGGCTAATACAACAAGATATATGAAAGTGTTTGCTTTGTTTGCTCTTTTGCTTGTATAGAGTGTTGTATTTTGTTGTTTGAATGAAGCCTCTATTTATAGGAGAGAGGTCTTGGCTTTGATTTCCAGACATTGGCTCCTCCTCGAGAGTGATTTGCTTTGCAAAAGAAACCATTTAAAATCATCAATATACTGTTAGAAATCAATCCCACAAAATAGGGAAAAGCTGTCAAAATGCAACGGATAGTTTCTTTGATAAACGGGGGGTTCGACCGTCGCACAGAGATAAGATTGAAATGAAATTCGCGAATATTTACACAGGGGACCGGTCGAAGGGGGTTCGACCTCGCCGCTTGGTCTTGACCTGGTTGGGGTTGATAGAAAATCAAAAACAGAGAAGTCCGCATTTGAGAGGGCACTCCCACCGGTCGCCTGGTCGACCGGCGGTCGCCTCACCGGCCGCCCACCTGGCCGTCGGCCAAGCTCTCCCCATTTTCTCTTCACGACCCATTTTCTGTTTCAAAACTCAACTCAGTACGTGCGGTTGCCCTATAGGGCGACCGGTCGAGCTGAAACAAAAGTGTTGTCAATTTTAAATCGAATATAAACTTCAAGAAATACTCCAAAAATAGTAAAAACATTTTAGATCGATCGGAAGTGTTGGGACAACATTTAGGGACATTGTTTTGGTATAAAAACTCATTTGAACAAAATCATCAAAATCATGATAAAAACATTTATCTAACAAACTCCCCTTTTGATGATTACAAACCAAAACAATTTTCAAGAGGACGATTTCGAAAAAGCAGAATAATTTTCCGGTTTATGAGTAAACTATCCGTTTAAAAACATTTTACAAAAGCTCCCCTATCAACAAGCACATTAATAAGAAATATTGCATAAGCTAGAAGCACAAGCTTTTACAAAATAAACAACAACTCCATGAGCTTAGAAGCTCCCCTGTCACAAATACTTATTATCCATGCAAACAAGTTCATCAAGCAACAATTGGACTAAAAATAAATCACAACTTATGGCTTTTATGAGCCATAGCTTATAGCTTTTTAACGAGCCATTTTTCTGTTTCTCCCCCTTTGGAATCATCAAAAAGAATGTTAGGATGATAGAAACATCATACAAGTATATCAAAGTGCGCCAAAGAGACAATTTATCAACCATTCGAGGAGATAAGCATAATCCAAAAAAAAATGGAGAAATGTATCATTTGATATCCATAAGCTCGTTTAAGAGTCAATACATGATCTCAATGAGTATATAAGACTTTTGGAAGCTTTGAGAGAATCATGTAGAAGTTGAAATTTTCATTGTGACATTTCATCGAACACATTGTGGGCGTGAAAATAAAAAGAGTTGTATATAGCCCTTGTAAATGATCCAAGCCAAAAATTGCATCACCAATTCACATCAAACATCATACAATACAACATAATAACTAAGCTCATCAAGATCATAAGCAAAAAATATCAAGAAATATACAAGAAAGCCATAAACCTCGAGGTTCAACCCATTTGAGCAAAGTAAGGAAAATTCTTACCATTTGATCGGAAAAGATGAGCAATGATGATGATAAACATGCTATATAAGGTCCAAGATATGAATTGAATGCATGAAAATCAATTTTGAGTGAAAATTGTGTGCATTTGGCAAAGGGGACGAAAAATGGCAAAAAGAAGTGAAAATAACAAATGTCAAGACAGAATCGAACTTAAACCAAAATTTGGCCTAGTAGGCGACCGGTCGACGTTGAGGGCGACCGCCTTGCCCTCAACCTCTTCACCACCTGTTTTGTCAAATTTTTCAAAATCCGAATTTTCAACCAAAAATCCGATTTTTCGCCTAAGTTTTAAAAACATGCAAAATGCAAATGTAGACCACATTCAATATGCATTATGCCTAACCGAGCTCAGAAATATTGACGCAAAAGTCTCGGAAGTTAGCGGTTTGTAAAAATGTCCGCTAATTGATCTTGAGATGGCACAAACGATATCTCAATTTTTCGTTTTGAAACACAATCCCTTAGAAAATGATGTCGAATCTCAATATGTTTAGTACGGTTATGATGAACCGGGTTTTGAGCAATATTTATAGCGAATATATTATCACAAAAGATAGGTATGCGTTTTCAAAGAGCATTTGTAATCCGCTAAGGTTTGTTTCATCCAAAGAAGTTGAGTACAACAAAATGCGGCGGAAAATATATTCGGTTTAAGCCGTTGAAAAGAAACACAGGTTTTGCTTCTTTGAAAACCATGAAACTAGGCAATCGCCTAAAAATTGACATGATCCTAAGTACTTTTCCGATCATCAATATTACCCGCATAGTCCAATCACTATAACCTTTAAGAGAAAAATTTTCATTCTTTGGATAAAATAAACCATATTGAATAGTGCCTTTCAAATATCGAAAAATCCGTTTAACGGCACTCATATGAGATTCTTTTGGATTGCTTTGAAAACGAGCACATAGGCATACGGCATGAAGAATGTCCGGTCTACTAGCGGTTAAATAAAGTAAACTACCAATCATACCTCGATATTGATTCATCAACCGCCTTGCCTTTTTCATCTTTGTCAATTTTGACATTGGTTGCCATAGAGTCGAGACGGTTCTTCCTTCTTCAATGCCGAACTTCTTCAAAAGTTCTTTTGTATACTTTGATTGCGAAATATAAATACCTTCTTGGCATTGCTTAATTTGAAGTCCAGGAAGAAATTTAGCTCCCCCATCATACTCATCTCGAATTCACCTTGCATTAACTTGGAGAATTTCTTGCACAAAGATTCATTAGTAGCACCAAAGATAATATCATCAACATAAATTTGCACAAGTAAACAATCTTGCCCTTTTTCAAAAACAAAGAGTGTAGTATCAACTTTACCTCTTGTAAAACCATTTTGCAAAAGAAAAGAGCTGTCTATCATACCATGCACGGGTGCTTGTTTTAAACCATACAAAGCCTTTTTAAGTTT